>ONZH01025454.1:0-267500 GCA_900303285.1 Rhinella marina | reverse complement strand
ACGGAAAATCATATAATTTCCTCAATGTCGGAGGTGGGGAAAAACATAAGAGCTGTCCTGTACATGATTTAGTATGCAGTACCATAAAAGAGCGAGGATGGGAGAAAAACGACATCTGTAATTTATAATAATGCGGATGGAATGAAACAAGGAAGATACCAGACAGCGGGCGGCGATACAGGAGGCATACAAAGCCTATATATCATTCATTTACCAGGGAATAATACGGCGCCCCCTCTAGTCCAGGGTCGGTAACATCCTGTGCTCAATGCAATATGTAATCAATGGACAATATCTACCTGCAGATCATGGAAATCCATAAATGGACTATCTATCTATCTATCTATCTATCTATCTATCTATCTATCTATCTATTATCTTTATATCTATCTATCTTATATCTATTATTTATCTCATATCTATCTACTATCTATCTATTATCTATCTATCTATCTATCTATCTATCTATCTATCATCTATCTATCTCTCTATCATCTATCTATCTATCTTCTTTCTTTCTTTCTTTCTTTCTTTCTTTCTTTCTTTCTTTCTTTCTTTCTTTCTTTCTTTCTTTCTATCATCTATCTATCTATTATCTTTCTTTCTTTCTATCTATCATCTATCTATTATCTATCTCATATCTATCTATCTATCTATCTATCTATCTATCTATCTATCTATCTATCTCGCAAACAAACAAAAAGAAAATTGTGGACAGCACTGTCTGTAAGGAGTAGCGAAGATGGGTGCCAGCGGCTATGGACACGGTCCAGAATCCAAGCACAATACCAAGAAAAATACACCTTTAAGTAGTGAATTAAATGTGTTTATTCACCTGATTGCGACGTTTCAGTCCACTCAATGGGACTTTTCTCAAGCAGTGACACTATCTCTTAATCTATCTTTTATTCAATGTCCTATTTATCTATGTCTATATCTATCTATTATCTATCTCTACCAAACTACCATCTGTCTACAGTATTTATTTATCTATATAATCTACTATCTATCTATCTATCTATCTATCTATCTATCTATCTACAGTATTTATTGATCTATAGTATCATCTATCTATATATCTATCTTCTATCTATCTTATATTTATCTATCTATCTATCTATCTATCTATCTATCTATCTATCTATCTATCTATCTTTTAATCTATGTCTATATCTCCCTTTTTATCTATCTTTTGTTTGATGTCCTATCATCGGTCTACAGTATTTATTTATCTATAGTATCTATCTATCTATCTATCTATCTATCTATCTATCTATCTATCTATCTATCTATCTATCTATCTATCTATCTATCTATCCTCTCTATCTAATCTCCTGTAGTACACTTCCCTATTTCAGAGGCCAGTAATAGATTCCAGAGCATTGTTCTATACTGTACTATGCATGTAACCTTTTTATAAACTCAAAGTTAATTGAATCTGACACTACAGAAAAACCTTTCATTCCACCCGGTGACATGGATCAACAATACTATTCTCGGATATCACAGACAAACATGTCTATTTCCGCAGCTCGGCACTCTATGCATGGGAGAATCTGATTAAAATGTCACTGTACAGCTTCTAAGCAGATGTTTTACCAATACGGGGAGAACAATGGACGACACAAAGAGACGGCTTACAGAATCAAATACATCATTGATTTATTCCCATTCCATTTAATGCATGACCTAAACCCGGTTATTTTCATTGAATTACGTGACTTTACCGTATAGACTGCAGATTCAGGGTAATATTTGTAGAATGTATGTATACTGTACAGGATCACTCACATCCCTTTATTAAGATACAGATGCAGCAAAACTGAGTTTGCTAGCTAACTCTGCATAGTTTGTGCATGAGAGGACAGAAAGTAAATCTACTGTACTACGTCTAGGACTGCAGGTGGATCTACGCCATTACTTACTGCTTTATCCTAACTCTGTAAATGTCATCTCATATAGCCCAAAGAGATAAGTGACGACTTCAGCTCTGCTACATCTCATCCATAACCCTATGCTTTAACCATATGCTACAGGCAATCATCATAAAAGGGTCATATATTCTATTTCAAATGCAAATGGGAATCACGGAGCGGCGTAATACTGTATACGCAGTACATTAGGGTAAAACAACATCAATCATCCCCATCTGAATAAGATTATGTTTACTCGTTAGCATAAAAAAAACTCTCAAACCTCAGTCTCGTCATGGAAGTCAATTCATTGACCACAAAATCAATTCTGTCCTGCCCTCTCTCTTTCCAAAAGTGCACTTAAATCAATTTGTTACAAGTGCACCGCATAAAATTAGATGTGGACAAAATGCGCTTTGTACTGATGTCATTATTGTAATACGCCCGCAAATTCTGGCTGCCTTATGTAATACTAAGAAGGGAACGCTCACAAGATGGCCCCTGCCCCGCCCACCGTCTCTTCTAAATTCCCCAGCAGTAAAGCCTCTGTATGACATCTGTTCCCAATTAAACCCTTCATTTGCTGAAATAAACAAATGATCAGATATAATATATCTCACATAATGGGAGGAATTTATAAAAAACTAGTGCAAAAATGAAGTTTTCAAGGGTTACCCATAGCAACCAATCAGATTGCAGCTCTCATTTTTCAGAGGACCTTTTGAACATGAAAGAAGCTGTGTGATTGGTCAGGCAATTTCCTTTATTATTTTGCTGTAGCCATGCTGATAAGTTTCCCCCACTGTACTGATTGCCATTTGTCATGTCTTACACACCCATAAAGCAGGGGATTGACCAAAATTAGTGCATGGCAAAATGTAGGGAAGATGCCCATAGCAACCAATCAGTTTCCATCTCTCATTTTTCAGAGGACCTTTTGAACATGAAAGAAGCTGTGTGATTGGTCAGGCAATTTCCTTTATTATTTTGCTGTAACCATTCTGATAACTTTCCCCTGCTGTACTGATTGCCCTTTGTCAATTCTTACATACCCGTAATGCAGGGGATAGGCCAAAATTAGTGCATGGTAAAATGTAGGGAAGATGCCCATAGCAACCAATCAGTTTCCAGCTCTCATCTTTCAGGGGGATCTTTGGAAAATGAAAGAAACAGTCTGATGGGTTGCAATGGGCATCTTTTCTACATTTTGCCATGGACTAATTTTGGTCAGTCCTCCTTATGTGTGCGTAGGACGTGACAAAGGGCAATCAGTATGGCGGGGAGAGTTATCAGAATGGCTGCAAAGGAATAATAAAGGAAATTGCCTGACTAATCAGATTGTTTCTTTCATTTTCAAAATGGTATATGAAAAATGGGATCTGGAAGCTGATTGGCCGAAATACCCCTATGATGCAATTAGTCTGCGACACTAGAGCACTAGTTTAATATATGAAATCGGCCTCAGCTCTGGTTCCATGGTGACATGTCGCTTTCAGTGTAATCTCATGCGCAAAAGTCACATGTGTTCTGTTCATCACGTCTCAAAAGTAGGGAAGCAGCCATATAAAAAGACTGCACTCCGCATTGCAGAGTCGACCCATGGACCTCAATGGCTCCTCTATCCGCAAGATGCGGTAAAAGATAGGACATATTCTTGATGCGCGGAGGCACAGACCTGAGAGCCCATGGAACCATGTGTAAGCCCTTCTGTGGGCTTCTGGTCCGTGCCTCCACGCCGCAAAAGAATATGTGTTGAAGTCTATGGGTCTCCAACGAGATGCGGAGTGCACAGGTGCGCTGCCCCTGTTTGGGACCCATGGTTTGCGGTCCACAACACGGCACAACAGCCCCGCGGTCATGTGCATGAGGCCTTAGAAACAACAGTCAGGATGTCTCTAATTTTCAGAGACAGTCCCGGCAAATTTGGATGGGGGGCACTTCGAGGACTGCCTGTGCGCCGCAAAGTCCGAGGCGGGACCCAGAGCGGTGCGGCTTGGAGGTCTGGCCTTAGGGGACGAAGGAGGGCACAATGTTGATGCTCTACTTTTGCAGAAGCCCCTCCCATTTTATGTGTTGCCCCACTCATTTGTACAGAGCTCCACCCATTTTGTATGTCATCTCTCCCAATGTAATTTGGGTGCCAGGGCTGCATCTAATTTCCTTCACCATGTTCATTTACAGTACATGGAGGGCTACTTTTTGGAAGTAAGCAGTCCTCCATGCTGTGCCTGGGAGATTTGCCAACTCTTCCCGAAGTCCGGAAGATCTCTCCCTTCTCCGGAAACCTTTCAGACATTCCCGGAGAATTGACAAGTGCGTGTAGTCCCTATTTTGAAGCTGTATGGTAAATGTATAGAAGGCACATGTAAGGAAGAGTAGCTTAAAAAATAATCCATAATGTGCATCCAGGCATAAGAAGAGCCATACTGTACTTGTATGGGCGCCTGTGTCGTGTCAGGAGCATCTGTGTGTAATGGAAATGTAACAGCTAAACGACAATGATGTCACCACAATAAAATCAGGCCGGAGACGATAGTGGTAAATAGATGACCCCTGAAAGCATGAGACACTACAGAAAACCATCATTCATGTCATTCACACATTTCCAGTCATGTCGTAAGGGTGCGGAGGAAGCATCCGCCATATTGGGGAGAAAATGATTCACTAAATGATCACTTGTTGTCACAGTGAGGAGGCTGGGAACGGCGCAGCCATGGGAGGGGTTACTAGAGCAGATCTGTGATTAGGGGAATCGAGGACGGCTGCTCCGGTTTGTCAGCATAGGCATGCAGGTCAGGTGGAAAAAAAAGACTTTCGCCACTATGCGCGCCACTGTGACTGCAATGTAAAAGCATGCGCAAACATACATGTAAACACCGCTATACTTACTATATGAAAATTAGAAGCTTTTTGTGCTCATTTTTCATCAAAATTGTGTATGGGCCATCTACCAACAACAAGGTGGCTTCCACAGATGGCACCTACACTATCAGACTTGCTTCTCCTGAACACTTTAGGCTTTTTTTTTCCAGGGCCACTTTAAAGGCCCATTCACACGACCGTATTGAATGGGGCCGTATCAATCCACAAAATTGCGGAATAGATGCGGCCCCATTCACCTCTGTGGGGCCTCATTTGAAGCATGTCCTATACTTGTCCATACGCACGGACAACTATAGGCATTTTCAATGGGGCCGCCCGGCGTGTGTTCCGAGCGTGCGGAACACACGCCCCCGGGGGCCCCCGTATATTTACCCGGACCCGCAAATATACGTTCGTGTGAATGGACCCTAAGTTCCCAGTGGGCTCCTGGAATTGCCAGCTACTGTGGACAGAGCAGCGGGCCCACAGAGAAGTGGCATGTAGTTCAGCCTGTCAGGAGCTGATACGGCATCAGAGTAACCAGTGTAGAGTACAAGGCACCGGGGCCCATAATGGTCAAGCTTTTCAGCTAACAGAAACTGAGGAAGCCATTGACTGTGCTACAGTTTGAGTATTGGCCTTTAAAATTCCCGCCTGCAACCTCTTCCATGGTGCGCAGCTATGTTGCAGGGTAAGCAGGCGCAGGATTAGGGAATATATCCCCTTCCATCAAACCATAAGTCCATCATTTGACAAGGAGCCATGAGGAGATAAAGTTATGTGGGTACTGTGAGTAGAGCTGCCATGGGGACTGTTTCTAGCACTTAAAGCGGTACTGTTACAGAGTCTGTTATGGTGGCACAGTATGGAGGCTTTGTGCTGGCACTGTTGTGGGTGTACTAAGGCTGGCACTGTTCTTGGGCACCTTAACTGTTAAGGGGGCCTTGTGGCTGGTAATGATGATTACAGCTGTCGTTATTTTTTTGATTGTTGCTCTTGTCCAAAAAACTGAGAATAAAACGGATGAAGATGGAAACATGACTTCCAAATTTCAGGAAAAATTCTATTCGTCGCAAGGCCGAATTTCCTCACGCTTCGTGGTAACTAGTCTATTTTTCCTGAAATGGTGTTAAAAAAAAACATACTCACCTCATCCATTTGCATGCAAAGAGGCTGTTGCGGCCATCTTGATTGCAGAAACCGTGAAAATCTTGTGTGATGTATGACGTCACCATGCAGGCACACTGGCCTGGCGCGGTGACGTCATCAGTGATGACGTCACCATGCCTGCCAGCAAGATGACGCCATCACGTCACCGCATAACACTTTGTGCAATGTCTTCAATCAAGATGGCCACGGCGACCTCTTCGCTCAAAAATGGATGAGGTATTTATTTTTTATATTTTTCTACCCTGATTAACCACTGCAAGGCCAAAATTGTAGCCTCAGATGACACGATCAGCGATGAACGTGACATCTGAGGGGTTCAATGACGGGGGACAGCGTGATTGCCATTCCCCATCATTGCATCCACTGCATATGAAGGAATTTCTTTGTGCAGCCAAACCAATTTTTTCATAACTTCGCTCATCTCTAGCTATCGTCTTTTGCAGTTGCTATCTAAGTAATTTCTGCTACTTTCCGAATAATGCCTTAAAGCGGAGCTATGCTCAGCGTCTTCAGCTACTGTGCTACATCATGTAAAGCTCCACCAAGAAACATGACCTGTGCTAAAGACGTAAGTGACAAGTACTAATCACTAGAAAGCCGCCTCGACATCGTCTGATACAATCCAGTGCGCTCAACCGGTGAGGAATACCACAAAGACGGAGAGCTGTAATGACATAAACATGGCCTCCGGATGTCACACCATGATGGGGCTTCCCCCTGTAGGAATCCCGAAAGTACAAAGCCCTTCTACATCACAAAGGTGTCTCACGTTACAAGCCCTTTATTCCCTATGGCTCCTTCCCTGTGATCTTTACAACATCTTTGTGATGCCACATGTTTCGCTCAGTCTTAATATCGTATTCACGTATAGGTCCTCATTAGATTTCAGCCAGTCGCATCGCATGAGGGGGGCAACATCTGTCGAGAAGGCTTCAAAATAAGTATTTCAAATCCTTCTCCCGTACAGAGCTATATATCTCAGCTGGACGAATAACACATGGTCTCCACATGGACATGAGGTAACACATAGGCTTCCTGGAAGACAACGCATTTCGAGTACTTGTGCAATGCAATGAAATGATGGATCAGGCTGCCCCCCAATTATTCTGATGTCTCTCGCTGCATCCACTTCCATCTCCGCTGCCATTCAAAGACGTGCCACCACCTTCCCTCAAGGATATTATGCTGTTCTCAAAGTGTGACAGACATATGATGGAATTTTACGGAACAGGCGCAAGGACAAACTGCTTTGCAGAGAAGAATGTAATGGTTGGTCTTAACAAAAATGAATTGCTGTTCTGGCAAGACCATTGAAAATTAAATTACCAGACCTTTTGTATCCATTATAATTGTTTGACGGAATAAAAGTAAGAGACAATTAAAAGTGACAGGTGCACAGCTTTCTGGGTGACTTTAAATCAAATCAATAACCTCCTGCACGAAAGCTTTACGAGATGGATTCCTGAAATTATTTCCATAATGGAGGACTTAAAAGTAAATGTTTCTTTTCTTTTCTTTTTTTCATTCAAGTCTATTAAAATGTAAAAGGATTTTCGTACGGCTTAAACGATGAAAGCAGATCTTGCAACGTGGAATGTCCCATCCATTAGTTACTGTGGGGCCGACCAATATAAAAGTGTGTTTCCTAACCACTGAGGCTTGAGCTACTTAACACACTGTAATCTACAGCCTTAAAGGGTTGTCCCATGAAAAATATTCTACTGTTTTCAAACCAGCATCTGGATCTGAATACTTTTGTAATTGCATGTAATTAAAAATTTAGCATAGCCACTGAGTTATTCAATAAAATGTATCTGTATAGCGCCACCTGCTGTTTGTTATTTTTCTTATTTCTTTGACCGGCTCACTGAGAAGGCCGCACATGCTCAACTGCCTCCTGAGCTGTGATAGGAAGAGTTGAGATACGCCTCCTGAGCTGTGATAGGGAGAGCTGAGACACACCTCCTGAGCTGTGATAGGGAGAGCTGAGACACGCCTCCTGAGCCGTGATAGGGAGAGCTGAGACACGCCTCCTGAGCCGTGATAGAGAGAGCTGAGACACGCCCCCTGAGATGTGATAGGGAGAGCTGAGACACACACCCTTAGCTGAAGCAGATGATGAGCTGTCAGCTTGATACAAATCTAGCAAAACAATGAATTAGGAGATTTCTGGACCCATGTGAGGTACAGCGCTGGTTCTAGATTTGTTAGAAAGAGGTTGTCATGGACTATATGATGTCAGATTTTTATTTTTTACGTTAGTCATGGGATAACCCCATTACATTTCTATGGGGCTAAGCTGCAATACCAGACAAGTCTCCAGGTCCATATTCATCAGACATGGACCAAAGCAGAGAATGTCCTGAGTTTTTCTGTAGTCTATTTAGAAAAACTGTGGTGTGAATAGTATACTGTAGTTGGTAAATATTGGCACAGAAGCCCTGCCCAAGGTACGCCAAAACCCATTGGGGCCACCTTCTTATGGGCAGGTTATACAAAAGTCCCACTCATTTTTGTCCCACTACAGCCCAAATGTTCTGGTACTGTATCTGAAAAGTAGGGACAATGGGAGTGATTTACTTACATTTTTACACCAGTTTTTGTTGTAAAAATAGTCCCTAGACCCGTGTAACAATTGGGAGTGGCGAGGGCGAGTCAGGGGCTGGGCCTAGGCCCCACCATTGGCCCTGGCATATTTATTTACATTTATGTTGGTTTTAGGCATAAAAGTAGCCAAAAAACGACTCCATTCAGGGAGTTTTTTTATGACAGGAGCCCACAGCAGCAGGATTTATGATGAGGCGCACACCTTGAAGATGAATGGAACATTTGCAGAAATGTCTACAACAACATTCTGCTTGACCATAGGCTCAACTATTTAGAATTTTCCATGCTCTCAGTACATGCTGAGAGTTGTAGTTAACCAACAGCTGTAGAGCTCTAAACCTCAGCTCTAAACTTCTTCCTTTTGCCTCATGCACATGACCGTGCGCTGGCCATGCCCATACCAGCCGTATTCCCACCGTCTGCGGACGCAGACCCAGTCACTTGAATGGGGTCAGCAATCCACATCCGACGGTCCACTACTTTTTTTGTGGTGCGGAGGTGCGGACAGAAAACCTACGGAAGCCCTCCATAGTGCTTTGCGGGCTTCCGGTCTGCGCCTCCGTTCTGCACCGCACCATATTTTTCGAATTGCGGACAGTCGTGTGCCTGACACCCTTAGGTGGGTGATATGTGTGGTGATAATCGATATCCTCATGAGGTTGAAGTTCTGGTGACAAAAACACTTGGGACAAGCTGTCGCCAGCCTTGTGGAGAAACTAGTAGTAAAAAGTAAAACTGCAGATTTAAGATTAGGACAGGAACAATCTTTATATCAAAATTACAAACATTCCTGGGCATAAAAGGCCTCCCACCTTCGCCCCTGCTGCAGACGCCCTTTGTCTTGGATTTAACCCGTCCTATATGTTTTGGCTGCGCGAGATTATAATGAGCTTCTTCATACACCACCCCACAGATTAATGCGTTCCCGGCTCTGATTGCATACACACTCAAGTGTCCTCTTCTAGGAAGCTGCTGGGCAGTTCATTAAATCAGCCCCTGCTGCTTCTCCTCTGGAAGATGGTGGAATGCTAAGTGCCATGGTAGGTAGGTCAGGTCAGTACTAACGCTTTGATCCAGAACTCAGACATGAAAATACAGTGAGGAAGTGCAAGGTATTTCCTGCCGCTGATCCCCACCTATTGTGCACCACAGATACAAAACTGAAACATCACTTTGTGCGCTACGGATTTTCAACTTCTGACCTGGAAAACAGATGTAGCAGAGCTGAATTTGTTACTGCAATTTTTTGGGATTACTTTATTTGTGATACCTGCGAGTTGGGGAGACCGATGTAAAACTACAAACAGCAAAGTGAACTATTCCATAAGACAATTTCAGGTCAACTACCGCAGTAAAAACAATAACATTTCTCTATACTCTATGTTTATGACATAATAGGAGTATTATAGTGGAGCTGTGCGACCCTGTTGTAGAATGGGACAGAGGCTAATAGTAATATATCAAGTTCTCAAGGTGGTTATCCAGTAATATATATATATGTTTTTTAATATCCCATAATATTTTTTTTGTATTTTTTTAAATATACAGTAATATTTTTTTTTTTTAATGTCATCAATGGTAATTTTCTTATCCTTACCGGGCGAGCGCCGTGCTCCCAGTGTAAATCTGTAGCGGCACTGAGTACTTGGGTTACACGATCCTGGCCCCATTGCAACCCACAGTGCTAATGGGTTGCGCATGCGTGCTCAGGCGCAGCATTGTGGGCTGAAACGGGGCTAGGATCATGTGTATGGCACGTGACTCCGGAATTGCCCACTACAGATTGACACCGGGAGCGCAACGATCTCCCGGTAAGAACAAAATAACTATCATTAGCCTATACTAGTAATCCTTGTCACTGTGGGTGAGATGACATGAAAAAAAAATATTACTGTATAACCACATTAAAGTTGTCTCATCACAGACATCCACAAAACGCAGATCTTCAAAAAAAACGGATGACATCCGCCTGACGTCCGTGTTGCATTCATTTTTTGTACCGATCCATTGTAACAATGCTTGTCCTTGTCCGCAAAACAGACAAGAATAGGGCATGTTTTATTTTTTTGCAGAAGTGACTTGTCGACATACGGAAAGCACACAGAGTCATTTCTGGGTTTTTTTGTGGACCAATTGAAGTGAATTGTTCCACATAGGCTGCAAAATATGGTCATGTACTTTTCCAGAAGTAGAATTTTAATAACCCATCCTCAGGATAGGTCATCAATATCTGATCGGTGGTGGTCCCCAATGATCCGCTGTATGAAGAGGTTGTAGCCTCTTCTTTTGCTAATTAAGTCACGTTTATTGCTCACATGGGCTATGTGCAGCTAAATTCCATTCAAGTGAATGGACCTGAGCTACAAATACCAAGCACACCCACTATACGGCACTGGTCGTGGTGGTGCCAAGATTCGGACCCCTGCTGATCAGATACTTACTGATGACCTGTCTTGAAGATAGGTCATCAATAAAACCCCTTTAATATAAGAGCAATCAGATGATCACTGCAGTCCAGCTGCCGAGGCTCAATTGAATGGTCGTCCATCTAATTAAATGGACTATTTCCCTACTATATGAGCGTAATTTCCAGAGGCGGTATGCCATGTTCCTATGACTATGGATCGCACAATACAGTCCCATTAAAGGGGTTATGCAGTTGTTTAAAACTGATGATCTATCCTCTGGATAGATCATTAGCATCTGACCGTCGGGGGCCTGACACCCGGGATCCCCGCCGATCAGCTGCAGGAGCACCGCGGCCTTCTCTGTGTTTACCGCAGGCCAGTGACATCACGACTAGTATCACTGGCCTGGGCGGGGCTAAGCTCTGTTCACATGAATGGAGCTTAGCCCCGCCCAGGCCAGTGATAGTAGTTGTGACGTCACTGGGCCTGAGGAAAACACAGAGAAGGCCGCGGCGCTCCTGGAGTGCGGCTGCCTTCTCAAACAGCTGATCGGCGGGGGTCCTGGGTGTCGGACCGCCTCCTATCAGAGGCTGATGATTTATCCAGAGGATAGATCATCAGTTTTAAACAACTGCAGAACCCCTTTAAATCTCCTAGGGAAGTTCCTACAATTTATAGACTTACAGTATGAAATAAGCAATGGCATGCAGTCTGTCCATACACAAGGACATTTCCAGGAACAAGACATTTTAAGAAGAAATCCTAAAGATCAGGACAGGAAGGTGATGTGCACATTATTAAAGGGTTATTCCCATCTGAGCCATTGATGGAAAAGCGCTAGGATATGCCATCAATGTCACATAGGGTCAGGTCTCACATCTGGGACCCACTTGTATCACCAGAATGGGACCCCTGAAGTGAACAGAAAGCAGTCTCGCAGCCACACCCGTACGGCGAATGTAGAGGTGGCCGCGCATGTGTGGTGTGTTCTCCTCTGGGACCCATTGTCTATATAGGAGCAGGTCCCAGAGGTGGGACCCACACCTATCTGACATTAATGGCATATGTTAGCCATGTCCTTGAAGGGCCAAACGCCTTAAGGTTTGTTTGGGGATTTAAATTGAAAAGACTTATGTTAAAATCAAACTGTCAGGTTTTTTGATTCAGTTTTGGAAGCCAAAAACCAGGAGTGAGTTCAAAAAAAGAGACGTCTGTATAGTTCCTCTCCTTTTATGATCTTCTCCTGATTTTGGCTTATAAAACTGCATTCAGAAAACTGACTGTATGGCTGTGCCCTTGGAGTCCTTATTCACAGCCGAGGACCAGGGGTGAACATTCCTACAAGTGTTCAATCCCGATAATTGGCCCCTGAGAAGGTGTCACTGATCAACTGACAAACGAGCAAAGCAGTTGTATGCTGTGTGATCACATCTTCAATGCAGCACCAAAAATCATCATTTGTCAGTTGTATTTTGGGCTGTGTAAACAAGGGATTTTCAGCTGACAATATGTAAAATGAATGGGGAATGAATGATCATAATGACGATCATTCATCCCCCTTTCACTTTGCATTGGGCTGTGTAAAAGACCCTTTAAACGAGTGCTGATCGACTTGTATATTGTTGATCGACACTTACATACTGTCTAGCATCAGCCTGGGTAAGAGGACCCTTAGGCCAAAGTATTAACGCTCCATACAACCTTTGATGTGTATAGAAGTCTGCAGTGGCCTAATGTACCTCTGTGCTTTTGATCTTTTACAATAGAATGCCCCCATACTATGAAACTATTCTCCCTGGAAGCATCATCATCGAGCATCTAGGTCATTCCTCCCTAGGGTAGTATGCCTAGTTGGTGTGGCATAGGACAGGATTCTTTACAGTAAGAGCATTAATACTAATAGACACTAATGTTATAACTAATAATAAAGTACACGTAGATAGTAAACATGTGATATGGAGTTCATTTGATATAGAGAATTTAATGGACTTGATGTGGACAGGAAGGATTCTCTCCACCCCAGGAGGTATAACAGGATACGGGTATATCTGGATTGAGACATAGAAAGATTTAAGCAATGACTGGTCCAATATAATTATGTAACCATGATAATCTATCCAGGAATTTTCAAAATAAAGAATACCGCCTGATCTCTTCGCTAGACCTTTGCTTTCTTACACCCTTAAATGACCAATTTTGTCAAGGACAACCAAGATTGTAGGTGAAGTAGTGGAGTAATTAGACTTCCAAAAATCCTTTTGTAACTCCCCAAAGCCTATTAGTTTTAACAATGTGTGAGCACTGAGTATGTATCATGAGAGAGTAGCCGTAGCCATGACAGGCCTCCGACTAATTTACTTGACATTGACTGGAAAGTACTTTCTTAAATGAAAAGGCATTCTTAAGTGCCAGACCTCTTCTTCTCAAGAACTCAAGAGGCCGCCCTTAAAAATAATAACAAAAATCATCTAAATCTTAAGTATCTAAATGGCTTCCTTGAACTTTGACCTACTGACTTTCACCTTTCCTAATGAAGATTTTAATTAAAGCCAAGACGCCAATGCTGAGTGTCAAAGAAGCCGCATGAAGTACAGGAAATGAATAAATGTTAGTCTAGTCTCCTTAACTCTCTCAAGTTCTCTTCCTCACCCCCCTCTGTGCAACAAACCTCACAAGGTGTCTATTGTGGCCTCCTCTCTCATGGCCTACTGGGGTGATAGGCATGGCTGCCTCCTGCTGCCCAGTGTGGAGTGAACTTCTGTCAGTTTTGCTATTCTCCTCACACTGGGGGAAAAGCCAAAGGAAGGAGCCAGACTCTGGTAAAATGCCGACAGTCACACTAAATGTTAAAGAGCATGAAATTTATCTGACTTCCAGAAAAGACGTGCCCTGCCCCGCCATTCCTGCTATTGCTGAGCCAGCTGCTCGGGGGACCACCTATTCTTCCCTGCAAAAACAAATATTTGCTCTAATTGTCTCCATCAATATACAGTTTCCTTATTTTCCCCCTTCCCTTACTTGTATGCGCTGCTTGTTTACACCCACAGAGAACTTTTGTTCCTCACCAGACACTGGATTTTCCTTAAAGAAGCTGTGTATGCGTGATATAATTTGGCTTGTGGGCTGATGTAGACACTGAGAATGTGGCTTTTACAGCTGAGAAGAAATACATTGACCTAAAGACCATATAAAAGACCTATGAATAACATTCTGCGAATGTGCTAGTATCGGTGTCAGTCTTCACTGTCATTTTAGCATTCTGTTCACAAAGCAGGATGAACAATATAAGGATATAGTTAACTGTCTGGATCTGAACTTCATATGTCACTTATCTGGGCCCTCAGAGTAGGTTTACACCTTCTTTTAACAGATGTTGGAGATCACCAGATCCTAGACTCCATTGACTATAATGTGATCCGGCAGAGATCCAGCCACTTTGCAGCAACTTTTGTTTGGCTGAAACTCGGCACTCGTGCCAGAAAACGGACGGATCCCCATTATGATCAATGGGGTCCAGTGGTGAACAGCAGTGTCTGGCTAAGCCGGATCTGGTGAGCTCTGGCAGTCTCTGCCGGAACAGCCTGCTGGATAAATTAAACAGAGTTGTAAACCTGCCTTTAATGTCTTCTTTACGTATTTAAGCATTTTAAATGCGTTTTCGGGGACAGGAACCCATGATCAGGGAGACGGTATGTTGCCAAAGTTAAAAAAAAAAACAGAATCAACTGTCATGGGTATTCCAGGTGCAACGATGAGCTCCCATCTCCGCCATTTCCAGTCTCCACCAGTCAATGGCCCCAGTTATATGCCGTTCCTGCACAGGTCACCTCTGAAGCCATTCACTGGCTGGAAGTTGTGACATTCATGTAGGCCGCACGTCACACTTTTGGAAGTAGTGAGGGCTGCAAGCAGTGGAGAAGGAACGCTTGTGACAAATGTTCTTATCTTCTAGTTTATGTTGACACCATCCCCGGCCTACTGACCATGGGTTCTTGGTCCCAGAGAACCCTTTTTAAGGGAAACATTGAAGCTGAGGGAGTATACCTAAGGATAACAACACACATTGCGGATTACACGCCTCTAACTCCACCCAAAATATAATTATTCACACCCAGTCCTACCTGACTGTATACGAGCGCAAGGCCTAGAAGGCTGACTGTATATAAGTGCAGGGCCTAGCGGGCTGGCTGTATACAGGTGCAGGGCCTAGCAGGCTGGCTGTATAAAGGTGCAGGGCCTAGTAGGCTGTCTGTATCCGAGTGCAGGGCCTAGCAGGCTGTCTGTATCCGAGTGCAGGGCCTAGCAGGCTGTCTGTATCCGAGTGCAGGGCCTAGCAGGCTGTCTGTATCCGAGTGCAGGGCCTAGCAGGATGGCTGTATACGAGTGCAGGGCCTAGCAGGCTGTCTGTATCCGAGTGCAGGGCCTAGCAGGCTGTCTGTATCCGAGTGCAGGGCCTAGCAGGATGGCTGTATACGAGCGCAAGGCCTAGAAGGCTGACTGTATATAAGTGCAGGGCCTAGCAGGCTGGCTGTATACAGGTGCAGGGCCTAGCAGGCTGTCTGTATATGATTGCAGGGCCTAGCAGGATGGCTGTATATGATTGCAGGGCCTAGTAGGATGGCTGTATACGAGTGCAGGGCCTAGTAGGATGGCTGTATAAGAGTACAGGGCCTAGCAGGCTGACTGTATATCAGTGCAGGACCTAGCGGGCTGGCTATATACGAGTACAGGGCCTAGCAGGCTGGCTGTATATGATTGCAGGGCCTAGCAGGCTGGCTGTATACAGGTGCAGGGCCTAGCAGGCTGGCTGTATATGATTGCAGGGCCTAGCAGGCTGGCTGTATACAGGTGCAGGGCCTAACAGGCTGGCTGTATATGATTGCAGGGCCTAGCAGGCTGGTTGTATATGATTGCAGTGCCTAGTAGGATGTCTGTATCCGAGTGCAGGGCCTAGCGGGCTGGCTGTATACCTGCGTTATCCAGGGTAGTCACGTATACTGAGCCAGCCAGTGACAGCGGTTCACAGCATAGGCGGTGGTCCATAACTGCTGGGACAAGAGTTAAATCGCAATTACCTGGTATGATGCCATTTTTCAAGCCAGCCATTATATCCGCTTTAAATCCTTCCTTCTCTGCCATCATCCATTCCCCCAAAGGCAAAGTACATTTTGCCTTAACGTACATGAAATACCTAACTGCATGTTAAAGAAGCGGCATATCATGTTACATAAGTACCTACGAGCGCTACTTCTGCCTCAGGGATATGTGACTGCTACCTAGTGAACGAGGTACAGATGGACGCCTGCAGTGTATGCGGGTGACAGGTAATCTGTAATCATAACTTCAGCTGTATGAAGATGCAGGCTGCCCCCGTCACTGCGCTCCATTATCATCTGTCAGATGGGCACAGGCTACAAACCTTGCCAAACCGAAACATTAAGGCGCAGGGATTTCCTTCCATTATTAATAAACGTGATAGGTTATAGATAATTACAGCACAAAGCTCTCTGCCTGCTCAGCTGGAAATAGGCCGGCGATTATTCTCAAGGAAATGCTCAGATTGGCCTGTCATTCCACTCTTGTCCACCTAGGGGCACTCTAAGGCTTTCTAATGACGAGCACTGGCTTTAATAGGATTAGTTAAGGAGATATTATTTTTTTTAACACTTCCAGAATATCCAATAAAATCAGTAAAATTAAATGGAAGAAACACGGCGGTTTATAGGATATCTGTAATAATCTCCGCTTTAAATGCTAGAATTAATTCCAGTCTGTTCTCACTGTCTAGTTGAACAAAAAAAAAAATAAAAAAAAAAATATATATATATATATATATACACACACATATAAATACACATATAAATATATATATATATATATATATATATGAAACAAAAACAAAAAAGAAATATATATATATATATATATATATATCATGTACATATATACTGTGTGTGTGCGTATATATATATATATATATATATATATCATGTACATATATACTGTGTGTGTGCGTATATGTATAATATGTATATATATATATATATATATATATATATATTTGCTGTATAATTGATAGATAGACAGACAGACACACACACGTGATGTAGCAGGGCTGATACAGTTGCTCTACATCGCAGTAGCATGCCATAACCATATCATGATGACACAATGACCGCTCAGCTCTGCTACATCTAGTGAACTCAGCGCTGCTACACCAATATAAAACCCTGTCATTTGGTTTCTTGATCTGAAAGCCTGCCAGTACACATACACAAGGCTAAAGCTCCATTTACCTGCCTCCTCTCATCTTATCAAGGCTAAAGATCTCAGCTCCAGCCACAAAAAGGTAGAAACCGTGACCACTGTAATTCAAGCTCATGTTAAACGTTCAGAGGCTTAAGCCGTAGCGTTCTTGTTGTCACCAGGTATTCCTATGGCAGTGCAAATTGATAGGAAGATGTGATAGCTTTTAATGTACTAGATCCATATTTCAACATAGAAAAGGCGGAGAGGGGAACTGTACACTGACGACGCCAGGCTCTCAGCCTACTGACAGTATAGTATACTTATATATATGCCCAATGACACTCCTATTAATGCTAAGTGACAACAGCTTATGTGTCATTATATGATTTTATCACCATGCTGTATAATAGTTCCATGTTGTGTGTAATACAGACACATCGAAATCTTTAGGACCTTACGGGGATTTTTGTAATTTAAATAATGTTTTATTATATATTTAAGTACTACTTCTAGAGGAGGCTATGTACTGAATATGGAGGCAGTATATGTATAGACTCCCCTCTGCCACCATACAGGCTTGCCCCTTGCAAGGTCTGGTCTACTAGTCACGCACTATGAAGATCACACTGAGGTCGCATTGTGGTATGTGGAAAACAATACAAACTTTCTGGATCCTGATTGCACGCTACTTTGCCATCATAAACCGCAATGTTCGTCATTTGTAACCTTAACTTGCTTATGGTCTTCTGGTTCTCATTCTATTTAATTTAAAGGGACTGTCCAGGTTATTAAAAAAAAATGCCCCGCTAGGCAGGAATGGTCATAAAATAATAATAATAATAAAAAAATAAAAAAAATTAAAAATGTATGTGTGTGTATAAATATATATTCAGCCATATTATCCAGTGTTGCTTTCAGCACCGACATACCGATCCTCCCCATTAGTGCAGCCATGATACCATCTTATTTGCTGCAGCAAAGACATGCCTGTATACCCGAGATACCGCTGCAGCCAATCACCGGCCTCAATTGTATATGCCACGTGACCACTGAGGCCAGTGATTGGCTGCAGTGCCGACATGAAGCATACCGTCACATTATTGCTGCAGAAAAACAATGTCTGGCAGCTGATCGTCATGCCTGTAGCGATTGGGAGGATCAGTGAGGCAATGCGGTGAGTGAAACAGGTGAGTATATATTGTTTATTACTTTCTGACCATTCCCACCTGGTGGACCTTTTTCCAGCCGAACACAGGGCAGTGATTGACACTTTTCAGCCCTATAGGATAACAAGGGGGAAAATGCTTATGTTGCAGATTTTCTGGTGGAAATTGACCTGCCGTGTGGATTTTGAAATCTGAAGCATGTCAGTTGTGAGGATTTCACCCTTTGCAATGCATGGGTGAGTTCTGCGGCAAAACTGCATCAAATCAGCACCAAAAACCACAGGTAACACATTTTTTGGTGCAGAAATTCTATTCAAACCACACCTTCCCTGGTATGTGGGTACTCTTCTGGTTGTAGTCACCAACTTACAGTTCTCTACGGCTTACACCATGCCATGACAGACATGGGATATTATAGGATGCTGAGGGTTTCGCAACAGCTAGAATGCCACACGTTGGGATGAGTCTACTAAATATATATTGCTAGTGCTAGTACTATTGTTTTCTAGATTCCCAGGTCTTACTATCAATTCAGATGTATAAAGGAGCCCAATTTCAATATAACATTTAGTAGTAGATGTGCTGTACTAGAGAGTAGTTAAAGGGGTGTTCCGGGAGTTAACTACTGATGACTTATCAGCCGATCAGCTGTTTGAGAAGGCACCGGCGCTCCCACGAGGCTTTTCCTAGGCCAGTGATGTCACGTTCATCGGTCACGTGGCCTAGGAGCGGGCTAAGCGCGATACCAAGCACAGCCACCATAAAATGTACGGCGCTGTGCTTGGTGAGCTAAGAGAAGGCATCTTCTCAAACAGCTGATCGGCAGGGAGGTCCCGGGTGTCGGACCCCCACTGATCAGAGACTGATGACCTATCCTGAGGGCTGTGCTGTATACCATGCAGCTATTTATTAAGTTATTTTACTCACTTACATAGGGCTGACATATTCTGCAGTGCTTTACTGACTTTAGGGCACATTTATCAAGCTCGCCTGTTTTTAGGTTTTCAATTAGACAGGCCTATTTACTTCACCTGTCTATTATTAAAGCACTTCATAAATTAGACTAGATCAGTGGTTCTCAACTCCAGTCCTCGGGACCCACCTGCCAGTCAGGTTTTCAGGATTTCCTTAGTTTAGACCAGCTGATATAATTAGTGTCCATCCATCAGGACTTGCCACAGGTATTCATTCTGTGGGATATTCCTAAATCCTGACTGGCAGGTGGGTCCCGAGGACTGGAGTTGAGAACCACTGGACTAGATGTATTGGCATTAGTCTGACCTCTAGTGGTTCTTTATCAGTATGACATGTTCATATTCACTAAGACTGGTCTAATTAGTATGTGCATGAAAATGTGGCGCAAGTGACCTGAAATTAGGTGCACGTCTCTATACTTTTGAGCCAAAATGTGGCGCAACTCACCACTCAGAACAGATGCAGAAAAGTACACCAGCCCTGGAGTGGAGTGGAGTAGAAATTAGACCCGAATTAGGCCCAAAAAAAGGCGCACCTTACATAAATACTTTGGAAAATAGGCGCAAAAGTTAGAAAACTTCTGAATTAGTCTTAAAACTCAAAAAAGGCGAAAGAAGTGCGAATGCCTCCAAAACAAGCCTATTTTCAGTATTAAATTATACAAAAAAATAAGACTGTCTAAAACAGCCGCAGACACTATAGTAAATGGGCCTCATTATCATTAGTTGCTGTCCCCAGTGGCGCTCTCAATATGTTCCCTATCAGTAAGTCTTGGGAGTGTGGGAGGAAACCGGAGTAGTCAGAGGAAACCCACACAAACATGGGGAGAACATACAAACTCCATGCAGATGTTGGATAAGAACGCAGGACATCAGTACTGTAAGGCACCAGTGCTAACCACTGAGCCACCAGGCAGCTGATAATTGTATATCCTGGCAATCAGTTATAGGAAAAAAGTCAAACTTTCTGCCATTGAACAACAAACATCACCCCAGGTTCATTTAACAAGCACATTGAGGAGCTGCGGCTTTCCCCTGTGGCCAGCTTGAATTGTGAAATGTCTCCTAAAAAGCTAGAAACACCATAATGCTTTGACTTTAGAAAGTACCTTGCCCCGCAGCTGTTATTAGCGAGACCTAGACTGGTGGCCCTCCCCTGACATCTACCTTATGGGTCAAATTAGTACCATATGTTTTCAGTTTTTATTTATTATATTAAATTATTAGGAAGTGTAAGGGTTAATGATAGCATTTCTCTCCAAGTCGCCCTGTAATGTTTTTTTTGGGGGGAGTAGTGACAGAGTGATAGACTAGTTCATGGCTAGTCCAGACATCTCAGTGTGTTGGGCTACTACTAGGGATAAGCCAACTTGTGTTTTCATGTTCGGTGTACAAGGTTCGGGTTCAGGTTATCTAAGAATTCCTTTATGGATTCCGCTACAATAACTGAATTCTTAGATAACCCCAACCTTGTACGATGAACTTGAAAACACAAGTTCGCTCATCCCTAGCTACTACTGTTGCGGCATGCCAGGTTTGTCGTAGGAGAGGAAAAGTGACTCATGTATTCATCTATTTAAAGATGGCGCCGGCTCCGGTGCGGAGTGAGAGCCATAGCCGCTGGGTGCCTGCATTTTCATACAGCAGACACCCACGGCTAATGTCAGCGAGTGGCGGTAATGCGGACCGCAGACATTTAACCCCACAGATGCAGTGGTTAAATGTGACCATGGCATCTGAGAGTGCTAAAACCTGGAAATGTACACTTCCAGATGAGGAGTGCTTTCACCCGGCAGAGATCGGGGAAAGCGTCATATAGTAATAATGAGCCTTAAACGGATTCTCCAGGAATTAAGAAAATAAAAATACTTAAATATTACTTCATTATAAATATATTACCAAATATCTTTCATTAGTTATAATGGCTCGTTTTGTCCGGGGAGCAATCATTAGGAAAAATAAAATGGCCGCCATCTTATTAGTACACACAAAACCTGTGCTAATTACATAGGAGGACAAGTTAAAGAGCTGCGCCATCTTCCTCTCTTACTTGTCAGGGATTATGATCCTGAATACAGATGATAAGATCTTCTTCTGAATCTCTATAGGAATGGAGTTCATTAGGAGACATGAAGTACAGAGAGGAAGTTGGGTGTAATGAGCAGCAGCATTTGCATGCAGTCTCCATTACCACAGTCTGTCCTGTCCGTCCTCTCTGTACTTCATGTCTCCTCATGAACTCAATTCCTATAGAGATTCAGCTGAAGATCTTATCAGCTGCAAGATCATAATCCCTGACAAGTAAGAGAGGAGGATGAGGCAACTCTTTACCTCACTGCTCTGAAGTAACTTGTCCTCCTGTGTAATCTGGACAGGTTCTGAATGCACTAATAGGACGGCGGCCATTTTATTTTTAAAGTAATATTTAAGTATTTTCTTTTTCTTAATTCCTGGAGAACCCCTTTAAGCCTGTACTAGGCTTAGGGTGGGTTTACATCACATCTCATGCCTCCATTTAAAGTATACAAGGATGCAAAAATGCACACCACGTTTTTGTATCCTGCACGGTCCAGTAAAAAAACAAACAATTTTTTTTACAATGGTAAAAAAAAGTATACTTTTTTTTTTTTCCCCCTTCTTCAATGGAACTCTATGGTGAATGGATGCCACTCTATGGCATCAGTATGAGGCATACATTTTTTGTATATGTTAAAAGGATGGTAAAAACGTGATGTGAGCTCAGCCTTACAGACTCATTATTTGTATATAACAGTTCATGCCAGCAGGTGGCAGCACTGAACTGTGATATAGTGATTTTTGTATAGAATAATGGAGCAAATTCCATTATAAGTTGCAGTCTGATGATTGCAAGTTGTGGTCCACTTGGGGACCTAAAGAAAAATAAAAAAAAAGTTTTGGAAAAAATAATTTAAAAATAAATTAAAAAATATAACTATTTATTAACTATTAATTAACTATTCATACAAATCACGCCTCTTTCCCCTGAATTAAAATAAAAATAAACAATTAAAAAATATAACATCATGGGCATCGCCGCTTGTGAAAATGCCTGTACTATTAAAATACAAAAAAATCCAGACAGGAGGTGGAAAAAGCAGAGATATAAACTTATAAATTACCCACAAAAATATATCGATCTACTCAGCTCGTAATGCTCTATAACATGGTGCTGTCAGACTGCACTGCATGCAATCTGGTAGTAAGTGTTCAGTTTCCCAGCAGGGAACCACTGGGACAATAGCACAGTGCCCATTCACAGTAACAGGTGATCTGTGGGATACAGGACAGGTGAGAGAAACTCTTTCTACACAAGGAATACAATCATACAGTGTAAATAACACCTCCACACGATGCCCACCTAGCAGTACAGTAAGTTGCCCAAATAAGGCTACTTTCACATATGCGCTATGTATTACGGTTTTGAGATCCAGCAGAGGATCTTAAAACCGGAGCAAAACGCTTACGTTTGATTTAATAAATCAGGGTGCACCCGTTCCGTTTGAATGCGGTTGTATTAAATCGAAACTGAACAAACCTGATCCAGCACTAAAAGCAATGTAGTAAGTCAATGGCTGACGGATCCCTTTTTTTCGAATCTGAAGAAAAGGGATCCGATATCATTAACTTACATTGTTTTTAGTGCTGGATCTGGTTTGTTCTGTTTTGCAGACCAGACACAAAAACACAGCATACAACGGTTTTGTGTCCGGTCACAAAACGTAACAAACAGGAACGGAATGCATCCTGATCTGTTCTGTACCCATTGACAATGCATGGGGACAAAACGGAAGCGTTTTGCTCTGGCTTTCAGCTCCTCTGCCAGATCTCAAAACCGGAATACAAAGCGCAGATATGAGAGTAGCCTGCCATATAGTAACACTACTGAAATATTAGACTACCAGTGTACAGTAGCTGTGTCTTGTTAGCTTGCAGTTCCATAGGTGTGGGCACCAAGTGTAGGATTGGATTGGTGCATGCTCCAGGCACCCTGTCCATCATGGCTAGGGATGAGCGAATCGACTTCGGATAAAACATCCAAGGTCGATTCACTTATCCCTAGTCGTGGCCAATGGTACTGTAGCTCCTACAGTAGATACTATTCATGCAGTATGTGTGACCAATAGGTGAACGACCCTACATTGCCTTGCTTTGGTTAAAATACTAGAAGAATCAACCAGAGAAGTTGTTTGCAAGACAATCCATGAAGAAATGATGGTAGAACCCAGAAAGACATACAATCTGATGGGAATCTGGGTAAAGCTAAGCAAATATACAGCACCATGTCCTAATCCTTCATTCAAATAGTGAGTGTTGGTCAATGATAGACATTTCCACCCTCTGTCCAGTTATCGGAAGATGAGCCCTAATGCAGTGGGGTCATCTTCTTCCACAGCTACATGGGGCCACCTAGAAGTAAGTGTCTTTAGGACCATAGGATTAAACCTTTACCATGCATTGTCTGTTGGTGTTTGGACAACATCTTATTCCGATTCGAGGTTTGTACTCTGACAAAATACCTGATGCGTTTTCCCAGCAATAATCTAAGAACAAACAGGGATTTAAGCCCGAGCTGTCTTAATAACAGTAGGAAAAATAAACCTTCTGCTGGAGTTTTACTGAAAGTATTAAAGGAACAGATTATGTCCTGACCTAAGAATGAAATCACACATAATAGCTCAGCAGGGTCCAGCCATTTTCAGAATCTCCAACCCTAACAGGTAGACACCATGCAGGCTTGATAATCATGGGGTGGGATGTAGCCTCAAATGCTAAATCAACAAGCATTGAAGTTCTTAATGTCACCTGTGCAAACAGGGGTCAGACATTCAACGGAGAAGTCGACTTTAGACCCATTCTGTTTCCTTAGTTAACACGGTGCGGTATTATGTTTGGCGAAAATGTGCATTTGAAAAGTTTTGTTTGAGATTAGGAAAAAAAAGAGTCTGCTTTTTCTCTAGAAACAGCACCACTTTTTCTGTGGACTGTGTCTGGTACTGCAGGTCACACAAATTTGAGTAAATGGGACAAGAGCGGTACTGATTTTCCAATCTCAGTATCTTTACATTTTGTTTTTGTATTAAAGAGGTTGTCAGAATGAGCACCCTCACAGTCACACGTTGCCGGACCTATGGAGGAAAGCATACTTACCTATCCCTGCCACTGGGTTCTGGCTGCTTTGGCTCCCACTACCATTGGCACACTTTAGTCCCATTTTTTAACATCTGGCTTGGCGGGGGTTATACGTGCCTCATTAGCTGCGTCGGCACATAAGACCCCCCAGATGTTGACAGGTGGGACTTGAGTGCATGTGTGCCAGGGGGAGACTGAAGAAGTCAGAAGGCATGTTCGGGAGGCAGTAATTGTGCTTCCCTCTGCATTTCAGAAGACATAGGGTGTTCAAGCCGAAAAGGACCCCAAACCTGGACAACCCTTTAAAGGTGACCCAGATGAAAATTGGCCCAAAACACCAATTTCTGCCGGAGCAGCCATCCTCTATGGCAGGGATGCCCAACCTGTGGCCCTCCAGCTTTTGAAAAACTACAACTCCCGGCATGGATGGCCAGCCTACTACTATTAGGGCATGCTGGGAGTTGTAGTTTTGCAACAGCTGGATGGCTTCAGGTTGAACATGCCTGCTCTAAGGGGATGCCCGGCCTTTCCCTCGACAGTAGATGTTGCAGAAAAGAGGGATCAGGCATGTTGGATTTTAAAGTTTCTGATATTTGGTTCTCTTTGGAAATAAATCACCGCCAGAAGTGTCTGACAGTGGCTTTTTCCCCTACCCATATTGAGAACACATGCCCAGTCAGATTAGCCAAGGATGTGTATGGAGGGGTCCGGAGGTATAGATGTCAGCTCGAACAAGCAGTCAGCTATTGAAGATATATGGCACTATTACTTCCTGCATATGACTCTACAGGATGCATATCTGCTACACTATAATAAGGGTTCTATATGATGATATAATGATTGCTAAATAGAACTGAAGCATATTACCTGAGAACAAGTCAAATGGACTGCATGGGACAGGATAAACATTTTCTACAAATGAGTAAACCCATGTAAAGAGTGGGGACACTGAACAATCCAGTACCATCCTTGAGGGATTCTTCTACAACGTTCTTGCTCAATATAATCTGACAGTTTTGTACACACTAGTTTGTCTCTAACTGATTGCTCAGCCTACCACATACATCCTATGCTGGATTTTAGCCAGCATTTCGCTTTCTTTGCACTGCTTCCTTTGATGTGTGCATTTCTGCAATAGAAGAATAGGGGTCTGACATGTTTGGCCTCTCCCTTATGCAGGCCTGGGGAGTAAACACCATACTGAAGCTATCCTAGAACACCTCATCTGCTTCTTTATTTGCGTATGTCTATTAACTACAACGCCACATTCCAATGCAAGAGCTTCCTGACTTACATCTGCTCCTCATGCTGATTAGATGCCACCCATAAAGCACTGGACCATGATTTCCTGGAATTACAGATGATCCAAAGTTTAACAAATATAATCGCAATTCTGGATTAGCACCAAATTGCTGGATGTTTTAGCATTTTAGAAATTCAAATCTTAAAGGGGTTGGTCCATCTCTCACTTTGGTGGCATATTTCTAGGATATGCCACCGATGTCTACTAGGATGGAGAACCACTTCTGGTACCCATATCTTTCGCTAGAACAGGCCCCCTAAAATGAACGAGGTTGCACTGCACAAGCGCCGCCACCTTCCATTTCTTCACTTCTATGGCGGTGCCAAAAATAGCCAAGTGCCGGCTCGCCTATTTCCAGAACTCCCATAGTGGTGAATGGAAAGGTGGTCATGGTTGCACTGTGCGTTCTCCATTCACTTCTATGGGAGTTCCACAAATAGCTGAGCATGATTGCCCAGCTCTTTTCAGAACTCCAATAAAAGTGAATGGAGAGCATGCTCTGTGCTCTCTCCTATGCTTTGCGGGCCCCATTCTAGAGATGGGTTTAGGTCTCAGAAGTGAGACATTTATTTATTGTATGCAGTTATATAGAAATTGGCATCAAGCTAAAGGGGCTCACAATCTAAATTCCCTATCAGTATGTCTTTGGAGTGTGGGAGAAAATGGAGGAACCCGGAGGAAACCCCCATAAACACAGGGAGAACATACAAACTCCATGTAGATGTTGTCCTTGGTTGGATTTAAACTTAGCACCCCAGTGCTGCAAGCCACCAGTGCTAAACACTGAGCCACCATACTGCCCACATTTGGACATATCCTAGAAATATACCACCAAAATGTGAGATGGGCCAACCAATTTAAAAAAGTTTGATGGTGTCATGCCTACATCTGTGATCAATGTTCTACATGTTGGGATGTGCCCTGTATGGCCTGTGAAGCCTTAAAGGGGTATTCCCATCTCACAAATATAGTTTGTATAGTTAGATATAGCCATACCAATATTATTACTAATAGAATTACTTTACACAGTTTAGTGTCATTTGCAAAAATTTATATTTTACTTGCACAGTAAAATATCATTTTTTGCAGATGACACTAAACTGTGTAAAGTAATTAACACAGAAGAGGACAGTACACTGCTACAGATGGATCTGGATAGATTGGAGGCAGATGAGATTTAACACTGACAAATGTAAGGTTATGCTTATGGGAAGGAATAATGCAAGTCACCAGTACATACTAAATGGTAAAATATTGGGTAACTCTGACATGGAAAAGGACCTAGGAATTTTAGTGAACAGCAAACTAAGCTGTAGAAACCAGTGTCAGACAGCTGCTGCCAATGCCAATAAGATAATGGGTTGCATCAAAAGAGGCATAGATGCCCGTGATGAGAACATAGTCCTGCCACTTTACAAATCACTAGTCAGACCACACATGGAGTACTGTGTACAGTTCTGGGCTCCTGTGAACAAGGCAGACATAGCAGAGCTGGAGAGGGTTCAGAGGAGGGCAACTAAAGTAATAACTGGAATGGGTGGACTACAGTACTCAGAAAGATTATCAAAATTAGAGTTATTCACTTTAGAAAAAAGACGACTGAGGGGAGATCTAATAACTATGTATAAATATATCAGAGGTCAGTACAGAGATCTCTCCCATCATCTATTTATCCCCAGGACTGTGACTGTGACGAGGGGACATCCTCTGTGTCTGGAGGAAAGAAGGTTTGTACACAAACATAGAAGAAAATTCTTTACGGTAAGAGCAGTGAGGCTATGGAACTCTCTGCCTGAGGAGGTGGTGATGGTAAGTTCACTAAAAGAGTTCAAGAGGGGCCTGGATGTATTTCTGGAGTGTAATAATATTACAGGTTATAGTTACTAGAGAGGGGTCATTGATCCAGGGAGTTATTCTGATGTCTGATTGGAGTCGGGAAGGAATTCTTTCCCCTAAAGTGGGGAAAATTGGCTTCTACCTCACAGGGTTTTTTTGCCTTCCTCTGGATCAACTTGTAGGAAAACAGGCTGAACTGGATGGACAGATGTCTTTTTTCTGCCTTATAAACTATGTTACTATGTTTCTATGTTAGAATGTATTTATATAAAATGTACCATTTAGAAGATTTGCCTATTTGTATATCCATTGTCCTACACACATCAGTCAGGCCGTTGCCCCTGGTTACGACCACTGTGGCCATGTAGTAGTGGTGGCTGGCTTGCTCTTATTCAAACCCGCTCTGAGGTAACTGCTGTATTGTGAACGCACATTACATGAGCATGCGGAGACACATCTTAGGCTTGTAGCATTTTTGTCTGCGTTTCCAAAATGTAGAGAAACGGATCCTGTTCCAAGATCAATTCATCTCTATGGAGCAGGATCCGTTTATAAAGTCTGCGTTTTGGACGGATCCTGACCACTGTGTTTTGGACTGGTAGCAGATGTGAAAGTACCCTAAGATGTATCTCCGCATGCTCATGCAATGTGCGTTCACAATACAGCAGTTACCTCAGAGCGGGTTTGAGCAAGAATAAACCGGCCACCACTACTACATGGCCACGGTGGCCGTAACTAGGGGCAACGGCCTGACTGATGTGTGTGGGACAATGGAAATACAAATAGGCAAATCTTCTAAACGGTACATTTTATATAAATACATTCTATTAGTAATAATATTGGTATGGCTATATCTAACTATACAAACTACATTTGTGAGATGGGAATACCCCTTTAATATAATAATCCTCAAATAAAGTTAACAGTTAAAGCATCATGATGGACAAAGAAAGGGATGCCTCTCAATAATCTTAAAGAAAGGAGTCTAATGTATGTAATGTAGGACCTCTGGTGACCGTGTATTGTATGGCTACCCACTGGTTTCAGTAAGCGCTATCACCACTATATAATCTTTAAGCAGCAGGACCCGCACCCAGTTAATTATCAGTACTTCTTTCATTAAAAAGGGATTAAAATGGGTAAAAAAAAAACCCTCAATATACCAGAAATCTGAACACCCATCACAGTTAAAACTCTTTATGCCTGTGGTCACTTTTAGATATAATAACAAAACCTAAGAAAAATTATATTTTTTGGGTGGAATTACATTCTAACAGTTATTCTGAGCCTCATTTTTGGCTCAACTTTAAAGTTAAAGCTTGGATTTCTGACAGTATACATCACCAGCACAGTGCAATAAACGCAAGGCCCACCATGTACTTCATCACCCTCCAAATTTGAAAGCAGTTTAATGGATTTTTTTTTTTTTTTTTTTACATTGCCTCCGAGCTCTTGTAAAAAGAAAATACACAGAACACATAAAGTCTAAAAGACCAGTAAGCCGGCCGTCGGATAACCCACTAAAGGAATAACAATGTGTCCCTTCCAGGTGGGAACGTGTTGAAGCCAAAATGACCTTTCACTACAGCATGTACCTGCTTGCAGATAAGTGCACTCGAGCCTACATGGAGATTTCCAGTTTTATGGCTTCACAGAGGTAAAAGAACAAGTGTCAGAACAGATGAGGAAGAATGTGAGCGGGACATGGAAGTGTAAAACATGTAGCGAGGTTCGAGCAGGACAGGTGTGTCTCCTGCGGTGTTAAACTGTAAACATTTAACAAGTCTCTTAGCCGGCCTACCGGAATGTGCAGCTCCGGGCGATGTTGTGTCATTGCATTAATAATGTAGCCCTCTAAAGAGTACAAATCCTGCACATGGATCAGGTTAATCTTTTATAGCAAAAGTTAAAAATAAATAAATGAAAAAGATATTTTTGGATTTTTATTTCCCTTCCAGCACCAAGGCACCTGGTGGTGCATGCTGACCCGTCTTGTAACCAGATTTCTAACAAAATTCTAACTGGCCTCGTTACATAACAAAACCTTACCGAAATTCTAACTGTCCCCATTACAAAAAAAAATCCAGCAAAATTGTTCAATGTTTAAATGTCTTTTGGAAATGTTGTAGAATTATTGATTGATGTCATGTTGCAATAAACACAAGCTGTACTTAATAAATGTCTGGAAGAGTACCACGTGTGGATGTGCGGTTTGCGGTTTAGCTCTCACATACTGAACACATTTGTGGTAGGAGCAAAATTGAAAAACAAAAAGGGTGTAAAAAATGGCAGCCTCTCTTATTTACAAAAACACTGCTTTATATCAGACGCTCACTGTGGGTGGTATGCAATAGTCACAAGGATATTTTGTCTATGAGCACATTACATTCTTTACAGTTTAATGAAAAGATATTTCTGGAAATTATTCATTATGGTGTTTTTCCCTGCAAAAATATGCTCAGTGTTGTTTAGTTTGTATTATGGCTAGAGATAAGCAAATTTCCTAAAATAATTCATAGGAATTGGCCACAAAATGTTATTCAGGTACATATGGATTCTCCAGAATCAAAAGTACTTTTAATGCCCAGAAAATTTTCTCACTCTTTTTATTTCGCTCTCGCTCAATTGACTGACAGATAATCACCAGGGCATGCATGTGTTTTCAATGGGGAAAGGGGAACATGTCAATGCAAGATATGTCCAATCCTTCTTTTCCCCAAGATATGTTATTGATGGGTTGCTGGGACATCCTTATACACTTTAGGTGGTCAGCCTGCTCCACTAAATTTAGCTTTAAGCACTTTAAAGGGGTTGTTTGAGATCAAACAATATCTAGCCAAGGTGCAAGGGGGTCATTTATGAAACAGTCAACGCCTAAATTAGGTGTATTTCTGGCGCAGATTGCAGCACAAAGGTACTTTGCGCTGCAATCTGTGACTTCTCCCTGCTCACGCCAGGTCTAAAAAAGTGGCGTGGGTGGGGAAGGGGATGGACCAGGAGTCCCGTCTCATTTACCAAAATGGTCTAAATGTTAGACAGTTCGGAAGCTGTCTTACATTTAGAACAAGCGGTGGATCCGCCAAAGTTATGAAGAGGCCGGAGCCTCTTCATAACTTTGGTAGATCCAACTCCAGGTATAGGGCTTATTAAGACTGGCGTCTAAAACGCTGGTCTTAATAAATGTGCCCCAAAAGATTTATTGATGATGTCATGTCAATAACACATGCCCACTGCAGCCAATCATCCATGCGGCCAAGTAAGCAAAGCCCAGAGGACCAAAGAGGTTGTGCTAGAACAGCAAATATATACTGGGTAAGAACTCCCCCCAACTAAGTTTTGTCATATCTCAGACAACCCATTTAACATCTAACTTAGGACGAGCGGGCCATATGCTTTTATATCCCACCTTCACAGTAAGAGGGCAGTACAGCAGAAGAAGTCCCAGTATCGGACTGAATTTCCTTGGGCCCACCAGAGGAAATGATTCTGGAGGCTCAGCCTATGCTAAACCTTATTGACCCTGCTTTATAAGGGGCTCTATTTTATAAAGGACCCATTATTAAGTCAGAGCTTGGGCCTACCAGAAAATTCTCTGGTACTCTGGTGGGCCAGTCCGAGCATGGGGGCTTCAATACAAAGATTAAAATATCCCCCATTCTGTTCCCTGGTTTTCCCACCCAAGAAAGGAGGGTGTTCACTTTCCCTATATTACCATTTAAGTGACCCATGGGCTTATTCCCCTATCCTTTCTAGTTTGCTAGCAGGCTGATCTACTTGATAAGAACGCCCTGAACAAGTTGTAACCACCCAATAAAAAATGATGGCTCAAACCAGTCTGAAATCTCTCTCTGTACATGCTCAATAGAATAGTGAAAGTATTTATAGACATTTATTCATCAGTTAGGCCCCAGGCACCCAGTCATATTCCTATTTTTTATGACTTTTAAGGCCAAATAAAATAAATGGACTGGCTAATTGTAAAAAATGTAATTGTCTTATTGTAAAAAATGACCAGAAAAATGTATTTTAGTACTTTTGGACTCTTTGGGTATTTTCAAAGCTTGTAATTCAATCGGTAAGACCTCATGCCCCACCTCATGCATTATTCAGGTGGAAAATACTTACTGTACTTTCAAAGTGTTGTCTTTTATGACTTTGCTTTGAAATTGTAATAATTAATAGGCCTATGAATAAAGTAAGTTCTGCAAAAACATTCAAAGTCACCATTTATTTTCTACTCTACAGAAAGTATTAGCCAACATAAAAACACTTTCTGCACTCGGTTTAATTAATAAGCTTAATTATGACAGCCAGCTCCATGATCCGTAAAATTAAATCGTAATAATGTTGTGGTATGATCTATAGTGCATCGGCATGATAATATAATTAATATGACACAGTGACATTGCTCTCGAGCTGTCAATAGTTAAGACCTCTCCTGTAGAATTGTTTTTGCCGGAAATATGCTACCGGTAGTTAGATGGTCTTCATAACTCCAAATGATGTGAGAGAAAGTGATGGGTTTAATTGACTTACTGCAGGGCGAAATATATAAGACTTGGCTGTAGGATTGGCCAGTTGTCAATAGTGATAATTGTGATCAATGTGCTGAAACCAATGAGCCTGGAAAGTAAAAAATCTTACTAGAGCCAGGGAATGATGTTTCAGCAGAATCATAAATTCAGTTTAAAATAATAAAACATAAAATATGATCTCAATACTATAGCAAATTATTACATCTAAAAATAAAATACTACATTAAACAATCGATGAATAATGAAGTATGGAATTTTCAATACCTGAAATCTACAGTTTCTTACATAAATCCAGAATGGACAGGTGAACCATAATTTCTCAAGAATAGAGGACCGTGGAAAGATAGAAAGAAAGGCGGGCACCACTATGGAATTGGCAGCAGAATGAGAAGAACTGTAACGAAGAAACAAAAAATAGCAGGCATGGGCCAAAAACCTAAGATGGAGCCTTGAAGGCGCCACCAGAAAGATATTTTTGACCATGACTTTTAGATCTACAATAGAGAAGGAAGACATTTTTCTAGTACAAATCAAAAAAAGATCATGAGTTGATTTACGGCTTCTGCTGATGGCCCTTGCAACCTTGACTTTGGAATGAACTCGGGAACTTGACACCAAGGAAACATTTTAGACTCTTTCAAGATTTCAACAGTTGTTTGACTTCGAGCATAAGATGATCAAAACAATTTAAACTGTTCTTGAAAATCGTAACCAATGGAATGTACATGTTTTATCTCTTTTTTTTTTTTTTAATTGTCCAAAGGGCTATTACTATATTTGGCAAAACTCATGACATATTGCATGAGCTTATGAAAAATGCTGAAAGGGAGATCCCCTATATGTCGCCAGAGACACCAAAAATATCTAACTTTAAAGGGCTTCTCCTGGAATCACATATGGATGACCTATACTCACGATAGTTCATCAATATGAGATTAGTGGAGGTCCAACTCCTAGCATTTCCGCCAATCAGCTGTTTGAGGAACCCATGGCTCCAGTGAGTGATGTGGTCTCCATTAGCTTACCACACAGAGCACCATATATTTGATAGTGGTTGTGCTTGGTATTGTAGCTCAGCTGAATGGGGCTGAGCTGCTTCTAGGACATGTGACTGATAAATGTGACATCACATGGTCTAGGAAGAGGCCCAAGTGCTCACAGAGTGCCATGTCCTCTTCATACAGCTGATCAACAGGGGTCATGAGAGTCAGAACTTCTCATCCGATGTTGATGATATATCCTGAGAATAGGCCATCAATATGTAAATCCTGGAAAACCCCTTTAACTACATAGACTGTTTCCATCCCAAGAGTTAAAAAAGAACAGCGTTGTGTTTATTACTCATCACATGCTAAGCGGAAAAACATTTGAGATACAATAAAAAGCCAGGCAAAACAATGTAAAGCAAGCAAAGTGCAATGGAATATCATATCCCATCTTCATGAAAATCATACTCTTCACCCTAGAGGGAAACAAGCTTTACTATACACAAAAAATCTTGTAGAGATTTATGGTTTAACCTTTCTTGCCTAAGTGAACTAATCAGAGAGTTGGAAAATTGCCCAAACATATTGACGTTATGATAAATCAGAGCCATTAAACTTACAATACTGGTTGATCCACTTTTAAAGGGCATCTGGTACAAATTAGGAAATACATGCACCCTGACAGTAATCCAAAATGTACTGCTACTCATGTAGATTATATTGGAGACCAGGGCTCCAGAGTGCCTGTTAATGACTCTTCAAGATATCTATATTACTTTTTTTTTTTTTTTAAAGAGGACCAGTCGGCTTTCCTGACATGTCTGTTTTAGTGAAAAATGTTTCAGGAAACAGCATAAACTGCAATTGACCACTGGGGCCAGTGATTGGCTGTTCAATCACATGAACATGACGTCATCGCTCCAGTCTGACGGGGATTGGAAGTCCTGGGACCAGAACTGCAGGACAGAAAGTGAGGGATGTTTAGTCGATGAGTTATTTTCTTTCTCCTTTCTTTCTTTCTGTCTCCTCCCCTGAGAATTTTAACAAACTTTTTAAGGAAAGGGTCAATTAAAAAATTAGTTTTATACCTACATTCCATTTTGATTAAATCAACAGACGAAAGTGGAACTGAGCCATCATTCTTTTTTTGCAGTCTATTGCTAATTCTTCCAAACCCTCCATAAACACGAACACTTGATCAAGTGTAAGCGGGGAGAAAGCAGGAATTTATCTCTCAAAGCAACAAATGATCAGTTATGTTGAAATCCAACAGCATGCCCGATCCTACATTCCCCCGATTATGAAATGGGGGAGCAGCTTGGAGGCCTCATTTACATTGGATTATGAGCCAACCTGGCCAAAATTGGTGGATTTTGACAACTAAGATCTAATGTTTATGACCAACTTTGATGACCCAATCCTATACCACCTCAGTTCTGCCAAATATTTTGCAGAATTATGAGCCAACTTTGCTGAAATCGATGGGTTTGGACAACTTTGAACTAATGTTTCTGACTAGATTATTTGACTAAATCCTATACCTCCATATTCTGGGTAATGATCCCTCACTTCTCTGTGTGCACCTCTATTGTGTTTTATTTTCTTCTCTACCTATCAGTACTATACAATTCATATTTATAGTGTAACTGTGATTGTAGCTTATCTGTAATATAGCGTAAGGACAGGGATGCTAAATCTTTTTGTAATATACTTTATTACCGACACATGTTTCTTTGTACTGGAATACATGATGAAAAGAGTCTTCTCAACTGAGCAGTAACTGAGCGTTACTAAGAAGAGTGTGTCTTCAGTCTTTGGTTCTACTGAGCACTGACGACTTCAGTGTGTATATAACAAGTCAGACAGGCAGGATGATGGGTAGTAATAGTTAGGGCACATGTCCATAGTCAGGGATTGGGTTAGTGACAAGGGGCAGTCTGGAAGCCTCTGTATGTTACACGGAGGTGTCAGAGTTCAGTAAAATTCTGAAGACTGAAGACAGACTCTCCTTAGCAACCCTCAGTTAAAGTATTGCTGAAAATACTCTTTACACCCCGTTTTTTAGTACAAAGAAACATCTTTCCCTAATGAAGTATATTACAAACTTTTTTAAATTCCTGTCCCTAAACTACAGCTACACTTTAAACATCAGGCGCACTTTGTGTTTAATGCTAATAGAACTTTAATTAATTTATCAAATATGTTAAATACAAAATAAAATATGCTATCACTGCATTTTAGTCACTGTAGCCCTGGGCCAATAGGACTCAATACTTTTGGGTCCGTCTGCACTCTGCAATTATCAGTTACTTTATCTCATCCTTTCCTGCGTAGCTCTAATGTATTACATAAACCAATTATTGTTTTAGAGGAACATGGAGAATTTAAATGAAAAAAATAGAGGGCATCCACCAAGATATAATATTACATTTCCATTACATTGAGGTAATGGTTGTGTTGTTATTCACTGAAGGAAAATAAAACATTCATTTTCGACTTGTACATCCAAAACCACGACTGACAGCAGCACAAACCAAACCAGGCTGCTCTGTCTTCATGCTTCGCTGAGCCCGTGGAAATGTATCCAAGTCCTTGCTCTGTTGGAGGATTGTGTTTTGCCTTTGTGCAAATGTTGCACCTGCACATTATCTTGGAGGAGCCCTACAGATCAAGTGTTTTTGTGACTGTAGCTAGTCATCTGTGTCTGTCTCACAGCGCTCTTATTCATAACGCAGACCCTTTTCCAGTTAATTAAGAAACCATCAGAAAAAAATCATTCAGTCATAAGCACAGAATGTTCTCCATGGGAAGCTACTCCACACTGAAAGTTGCATACAAAAACACGTTGGTGGCATGACCGAAAGACAGGCAAAGAAAGCATCTATGTGTTAGCATTAACCCAGGCTGTCTGACCTAGCCTCTCTGCATCCTTCTGTATCTTCATATAGACCCAGCAACCAGTTGGGATCTAAAGCCATTGGACAATGCTACATAATAGACCACCTGAATAATGCGGAAGCCCCCATTTTTGTTATCTCTTTTGAGCATGAATTATCTAGTGACAATTACGCTACATATATTGATTTTGGCCTTTTTTCCACTCCATTATATTTTATCATGGTAATATGTTTATAGTAACAAATATAGATCACCAGACAGACCCTTTTATATTATGGTATCTTAAGATGCTGTAATAACTGTTTCGGAACAATCGTCATCCATGTACAATAGAATCTGGGTCTTTAAACATAGCTTGACTCTTGTCTTACAGCAGCATCCATGATTGGAAATGCCTCCTCATATGCCATGGTCAATTGTGACATTGTTCATTTATCGGGAGCAGGCTGCTCCTTGTGGCCGAACTCCTCTGTTCCTCCTGCAATAGGTATTTGTGGAACCTTGTGAAAGATTCCAGACATGCCAAAGAAAACTTCTTACCTGTGGTTTTATATTATTATTATCTATTATAAAGAAATAATGGTGTGCCAATGATGTATCTTTATCACGTTATATCATGGGTGGATTGGCCATAGACCTTACAGGGAAATTTCCTGATGGGTCGATGCCCAGGGGGCCAACTGTGCTCTGTTTTTGGGGATGTATTTTGTGATGGACTGTGGTATTTAGCTCTGTTGGGGTGGTATAATGTGCCACAATATGGTATTGCTGGCCCTATCTTCCCTCAATTTGGACCCAACGACAAAACGGGTCCACTTTTAGTATTTTTCCATGTCCACCCCTGGGTTATATTAACCCAGTCCACCCCTGGGTTATATTATTAATGATGACCTAATTATAAAAGTGACATGTTTCTTTTCAAGCAGTACCATCAAGGGGGCTGTCTGATATTTTAATAAAAATTGGCAAATAGAGGGAAAGTTGATAAAAAGGAAAAACAATATTTGCGATCCAGCACCGCCACATTTCTGCAGCCAATCACTGACCTCAGCAGTCACACGTCGTACATGTAGGAAAAAGATTTTCAATATCTTTTGCGTTTCAAGAAGTCAGATACATTTACAGGTCTTGTAAACTTTCAGCCTGAAAATGTCCACCTATTATGTGGACATGATTTATAAGAATACAAAGACTCCACAGGAAAGAGGCGGAAGGAAGCATTAATACAATATTTCTGTATCAATGCAAATTGACTTAGTCTTCCCAGCTCTGAACAGGCGGCTATTTTAGGCTTCTAATAAAAATGAAAACAGTTTTCCCTGAGAATATTTAACTGTTTAAAAGATTTCCCAATTGATTCGCTGGTTTCATATTCAGCCAAAGCCACAAACCAAGATTCTATTAAAAACTTGTCAAATTAAGAATTCAACATTGTACCATCTCTGTATCGAAATGTTTTGTAAAAAAAAGTTCTCTGAAGTAGAAGATATGGGATACAAAAGCTCAAATGTTCTGATAATAAAAGTTATCAAGTACATTGGAGGAGTAGGCACTGTAACTACTATGGGGCCAAGGATGAAAGGGATCCAACCTTGAATGCTCCATCTATATCTTCCATCTCCTTTGACTATGGACACTATAACTTCTTGAGGGTACTCCTGCCCCTCCTACCATAATATTAGTATAAAAGAAAGGGTTACTATTCCAAGAGGATACAAAACCTTTTAACAAATGAAATACAAGGGCCCTAAAATGGGTGGGCTTGATGGAGACTAGCATCATAACTGTATGTGAGTACACAGGTATACGTCAAAGATGTAGGTAATAGAGATGTGGCTGCTATGGGACCATGAAGTGGCCCATCACAAGTTAAGGTTATACCTCTTCCCTATAAATAGTTTAGATTTGTGATGGGGTCTTCGTCTTCACCAATGTCATAAAAAAAAAATCAAGGGAGGATGCAACCATCTCGAGGGCCAAGTTGCCCTCCTCTTCTTGGTAGGATCAGAGTCAGTGGCTGCGATTTTTAGACATAAGCAAGAAACGGGTAGATGGCTCCATCTTGAGTTAGAAATTCGATTTACACTCACATCCTTAAAGTTTTCATATACCTAATGAAATAAATAAGCTGTACAATAGTCAATACATCATTACATGAAAATGTAAACAAGACAGTAAGATGGTCCAATCAATAATCCATGATGTTAGAGAGTTAAGGCATGACAGGAGCATTGTCTGCGTCCAGTCTTTATTCTGGTTTCTTCAATGAAGCTCCCTTGTTGTGCACTATTGTTGCCTGATTAAGCCTCTTGGTTGCCACTTACTGATTCCAGGGCTGCTTGTGTCGGCTTCTTGTGTTCTAGCCTGGCTGCTACTGCCTTTACTAATCACAGACCACAGGATTATCCCTGCGTAGCTAGCCAAAAGACAACAGGCCGATAAGTCTATTTGACACAGTCCGGTGCTATTGTCTCTGTTGTGGTTGTAGGTTAAGAGCATTCATTTATATATACTAGACTTTTATAGACTCAAGATGAATAGCTGGAAAGCAGAAGAAGGCAAATCACTAAGCCAATTTTTATGTGTTTGGGAAAAAATAAAAAAAAGAGTATTCAGTCATTCATTCAAGTGATGCATATATCTATAAACATGAGATTTGGGATAGATGAATAGATAGTTGATAGATAGATCCTTCTCCGATCTTTGCCTCCACACAATCCTGTCTTCGAGCTCTACAGGCAGTTCTTTCCTCATCATGGCTTGTTTTTTTCTCTGGTACGAATTTCCAGGTGTGAGACTTTATTTAGACAGGGTATATCCTCCCAAATTATGTCCAATCAACTAAATTTATCACATGTAGAATCGCCTCAAAGAAAATCATGGGAGAACAAGTGACATGGCAAATGGTCTTATGTCCATGCAAATGTTAAGTTTTTCCTTTTTAATAAATTTACCAAAATTTCTAAAATTCTGTTTTTACTTCCTCATCATGGTCTACTAAGTTCTGATTGTAGGGACTTGAATTTTTTTAAAATTTTAGCCCAAGGCTGCAACGTGACAAACTATGAAAAAAATCAAAGAGTCTGAAGACTTTCTGAATGCACATTAGGTAGATAGATACATAGATAGATAGATACCCTCAGTAAACTATGTAAACTTGATAACAGTGTTTTATGGAAAACGCTGGAGAGCAAAGCTGATAATTATTTTTTAGAGCTCATTCAATTTAATTTATTTTATGTCTGTAATCCTGAGGGGGAAGCAAAAAAAGGGATTAAACATGTGAATTACACACCTCAATTTCCTCCTGCAAATCCTTAGTAAACAAATCCTGTTTTCCCTGGTGCAGGCCACAGCTGTTCCCCCTTGCAAGGTGTACACAGGGGAAGTGGATTACACTAGCACAATGTACTTAGTGGCCATCAGCTACCGCAATATTAGACCTTGAGCACGTTATTTGAAGAGCGTGCTCCCCGCCAATGAAGGGCGATGTATAATGAGTGCACAAATGCACTTTCAAGAGCACATCTCAAAATCTGTTCTTTATAAGATGCCTCCTGGCTGCAATATTCCTATGTACACTGACAGTCTGCAGGGACGGGAACACAGATGTGCTTTGTTTGCTTCTTAATGGATTCTGACTCAAAAAAGAGGAAATCACCATAAGAGCCGTATAAGATTTTACAATGTGCCTGTCCTGTGGCAATTTATTCCGCTTATCTACAATCTCGAAATGTTCAATGTATCACTTGACTCGAGAAATATTGCCGGTAACTTTAGAATGGAAGAGAGACATATTTTCCTTGGAATGATTATATCATATCGCTCCTTATCTTTTCTAATCAATTTAGGGGAAATGTAATATTCCGCCTACTAACCTCATATAACATGGTCTTAAGTGTAGGTGCAATGACTTTTATTATCTTTATGACAAGTACGTTCTGTGATCCTGATGCTATCCCATTACTTAAAAAGGATGGTGGGGATTTATCAAAACTGGTTGTGCAAAGTAGAACTGGCTTAGTTGCCTGTTGAGTTTTCGGCAGATGATCGCTAACAGGTATTTGTATGAAACCTTGTTAGCGATCATCTTGCAGTGTAAAAATGCTGTTGATTGTCTGATTGCTCGAGCATTGGGCAATCTAAATCTTTTGGAATGTTAAGAAATAATCGTTTGCAGGTGGCAGATCATGGTGTCTAATAATGATCTGCTGCTGGCAATGTAATAGCAGTAGTCTCCTCCGCTAGTGAGCAGGCGATTGCCGGGAGGGAACGCTTCCCTCCTGGCAATGGCCTGCCACACCTGTCTGTGTAATACAGCTTTAAAGGGGTTTTCCCATCTCAGACAATGGGGGCATATCATTAGGATATGCCCCCATTGTCTGATATGTGACGGTCCCACCTCTGAGACCTGCACCTACACAGACAATTTCCCTTCATTTCTATGGGGCAGCCGAAAATAGCTGAACACTGGCTCGGCTACTTCCGTTGGCCCCATATTAATGAATGGGAGCGGTGGCGACGCAAGCCCAGAGCGCTCCCTTTCACTTCTATGGGGAAAGCACTTGATGGTGGCCAGACCTGGGGAAACCTGGGGTCCTCCAGTCACCACCTTCCCTGCTCTGTTCTCAATATGGGTGCAGGTCCAAGCGATATGCCCCCATTGTCTCAGATGGGAATACCCCTTTAAGACTTTAGGTTTAGTATTAGTAAATTACTGTATTTTTTAAGATTCATTCTTATACCCAGAGGCATGCCATGCCCCTCTGCTGTAGTACGACACAGCCCTACCGCTGACAAGCTCCTGCATTGTATTCTGATGCGTGAAATGGTAATATCTCGAACAATAGCTGGTGTGTGCGAGATGGAGATGTAACAAGAAGCAGTAGAAGCAGACCACCAGCTGAACTGGCAGGCCATAACAAGCCCCCTCATACATGATTCTGAACTTTTCAGACCATGAACCATGAATGAAAACCAGACCTGGCAGAATCATAGATATGTACCGTGTGATTTATGATGGAACTGGGCATGTGTGGTATAAAAAGAGACACTAAGAGATGTTGTTTATCCAGGTTTAGAACCCAGTTCGTGATGAAGAGGTTAAATATCTGAGGTTCCATTAGTCTTGGAGGTTCTGTCATACTTCTCTGGTGGGTGACCTTGTCGTCACATGCTCAGAGCTTTTTCTACTTACATTGGTAGCCAGCACTGTACAGTTACTATGTGACTGTAAAAATTTCAATGAGTTCAATAAATAGATTATTGAAAAATTATGAGGAACTGAAGCAAAGCATATTAAAGAATTAGATGAGTTCTATCATTCAGTATTTTAAAAAATGCACAATGTGAACCCAGAACCAGCCATATCAGAGTAGCTTATAACTGGTAGTTCACCTTCAAGTACACGTTGGGAAATAGGTAATATATATATACTAAACTGCAGCCAGCTTATTAAAACCCATCATGCCCATTTCATCCTGTAGTTTTGTCCAGTCTAAACGAGAGAGACACTTCCATGAATAATACACTGAGCACATAGCAAGCACACGGGAGTAAGGGGCATCACCTGTACTGTAACATCAAAGTGAAGCACACACTTAAACCGCCCAGCTCGTTCCACTTTATTCCACTTCGTTTGACAGATCACCTGCTGTTTTTGGAACATTTGCTCTGCAAACTCCACTTTTAGTGACCTGACTGTTGTTCTGGCATCTGGAAAAGAATTTGGTTCTTGGCTGTCGTCTTCTGTTTACATGCTCTCTGGACTATATTTAAATCCCATATGGCGACAAAATAGACAGCACATGCTCGGTTCCTTGAGATGTCACAGGGATCTTGTTAGTCACTGCCAGATTAGTCTTATTACATTTATTAGTTATTTACTAATTTTGTAGGTCTCAGGCTTATGCAATGGTGTCAGTATGGGGCCAACAATACACAGACGTCCAATATGGAAATCTGCAATGTTGGATATTCATCATATAAGATATTAAACATAAGTCCTGCTAGACAGCTGAGGCTGACTATGAAATTACTTTGGGAATCTATTATATAAAATAAACCTCAAAGGACCATTTTATAGGCAAGAAATCAAAGGGCATAGTCCACCATGCCATGTAATATCTTACTGTACAGTACATTGGGGAATGTGTTGCATCTTAGCCTCTACCCCTAGATGTTTTTAGATGGCATCTAACCATGTAGAGAAGCAGTGTCAAAGTGGCATATCTTGCCCCCCAACAAAGAAATAGGCTTTTCTTCAGAACCTTTGGGACACATTACTGTAACAAGTCCTGGGCCCACCAGCTGATTTTTTGGTGCAATAATAGGCCAGTTAAAGAAATATCCAAAGTACTACAAGCAGAGAATTCAGCTACCTCAAGATGTAACTTCAAGTCAGGAACAATTTCTTTAATTGATGGCCAACAGGATGCCATATATCTATCACAGGTAGTTATGAAATCATCACCTAATTTGCTTCCGCTTGTCTTATCATGTTAAATGTTTGAAGCCACCTTGCTGTGCTCAAATGTTTTTGTTGGTACCCAAGTCATCCATGTCTTCCAACTCAATCTACATGGACATAGTGTGGAACCTCTTCCCTATTCCAAGCATGTTCTTCATTCCTTTCCTAAATTCCTCTATGCACTGCTACCTCTATAAATCCAGCTCACGTTTCATATCATTGCACACCAATGCACAACCACAATTGCTCTTTTCTTAAAATGAGACCATACAGTAATTTTCTGGTATTTTTTAATATTACACATAATTGTGATCAGTAGAGCTTGACCCGATCCTGTCAGATGGAACAACTACAAAAGATAACGGCAACAGTGGAAATTCATTAACCCCTCTAGACATGAGGAAGGAGGTCATCTAACTTATGGGAGTGTCCCTTTAAGTTGTAGTGGCCATTACTGGATTTCATACCGCCAAGGCCAAGTAAGTTTTCTTTATTTATCCTGGAACCCAATGGCAATCACCTCTCAGTTATCAATTAACAGTTCCACCAGTATGACTTAATGGAGAAATTTACTGCTTAACACCCAACATATGTCATCAAAACCTAGTTTCACACTAGCGTTAAAACTACCCGGCAAGCTGTTCTGGCAGAAGAACAGCCTGCCAGAGTTAATCGTATCCTGCATAGACGGATAGGGCCGGAGCACCTCCAGATCCTATTAACTACAATGGGAACTAGTGAGGATCTGGCCAGTTTCCGGCATGAGTGCTGGTATTTGGCTGGACAAAAAACGGGGCCCTTGTTTTTGTCCAGGCGCATCCCGACACTTATGTCTGAAACTGGCTAGATCCCTACCGGGTCCCATTATAGTCAATGGGCTCCAGTGGGGAAAGGTAGTTTCCTTTTGTTGTGAAATCAAGGAACAACCTGAAAAAATGACCATATAATAAAAAATATTCAGCGCTGATGGTGTATTGTTCATCATTGTAATTGTTAAAAAGGTTGTCCGATAAAGAAAATCTCTTAATAATGACATTATGGAGGGGGCTTCTGCTCTGGCAGAGTAAGTCCATCCATGCAATGCATTTGAATGAAGACCATTCATTTCAAAAAAAGGAAATCACCGGAAATTAGAGAAGTTGGAGCTGCCGTCACCAGCTGATCACTAGGCCTGCTTCTGTTTAAAAAGGAATTATCTTCATGAAGCAACCCTTTAAAAAGGCTCTCTCATCAAGATAGCCAATGTCTATATGCCTTATTCAAGCATATGGACATTATACAGGGGGGAAGCCGTCACTCAGGACCCCTGTTGCTGAGCTATTACATAGATAAGCTATGTATAAGTGACTCTACTTCTCGAAGGCTTAAGCCATTTTTGTACTATAAGGATGGCCATTCATCTAAATGGGTGCTATGTTATACAACGTTTAGGGAAATGGCTGGCTGGCAATGGCAAAATCAACTTTTTGCCAGGAACCTGAAGTAGAACCTGGGGTGATCAACTGATTATGTAAGAGAATGTTTCTGATGACATCATCTCTTTAAAGTTCTGGGTACAGCAGCAAAATCCTCAATAACTACAAAGAACACTCTTGTAGAACAAGCACACTAAAGGGTGAATTAAACAGCTCCCCTACAGGGAGAAAAAAGCATTACATGGTACCCATTTAAACGAAGACAGTCCATTAATTCAATTGACTATGGCAGTCCTTTAGAAAGGAAACTGCTCTCTGTTGGCTTACCATACTGTAGCAGGTCAAATAGTTAGAGGTAGACTATGTCAGAAAACTTTATATATATCTCAAATAACATCAATGTAAATCACAGTCGATAAATTTGTATTTTCTTTAGCTAAGAATAATGTCCGACTTGGCAGCAGGCCTGGACTTGGAGCACAATCTGCCAAATAAAGTGTACATCTGTGTTCGAGGCAAGTGTATTGTGTGTGCACGCAGATGAAAAAAAAAAGTATTCTTAAACTCATCAGCTTTTAGAAAAAGGAAAGGAGAAGAATAGAATAGTCTTGGGCAAGCGCTATGAAAGAGTATGCTGGCTCCGTTACAGCTTCGGGAAGGCTGAAGAATAAACTGGAAGTCTCTGATGGCTTCACAATGAAATCATCATCCACTTTCTGGAGAGATAATTACTAGGTGAAGATGTGACAGACAGGCAGTCTTCATCGGAGAAAAAGAGAAAGAACTTCCTAGATTAGTCCAATTGAAAATGGCAGACACCTCCCCGTCACTCGACATATTTATCACTACTGTCAAGCTATAAACACACACAAAGAATCTGAAAACTATGCAACAAAAATGAGACGGATGAATTTAAATGAGAAAGCACTAAACCGCCCATCTATCAATATTATAACAACTGGCTGCAAATTGTCAGTGCTGTGTATTTAGTGTCGCCAAGATGTCCTCTGTCTGGATGTGTCTCATTAGCACAAGGTATTCGATAAAAACCAGAACTTCATGTTATTAGAACAGAGAACTAAGGCAGTAGAATTACAGTAACCTAGTATCAAATAGAATATTGTCTTCCAAAATTTACCCATCTACAGTGCTGTGCAAAAGTTTTAGACAGGTGTAACAAAATGTAACAACGTAAGACCAAGTTCACACTTCAGTTATTTCCTCAGTAAGGGCTCATTCAGATGACTGTAGTGTTTTGCGGATCCGCAAAACGCGGATGCCGGCCCCTTTTTCTTTCCGCAATTTGTAGACCGCACATGGCCGGCACTATCGTAGAAAATGCCTATTCTTGTCTGCAATTATGGACAAGAATAGGACATGCTCTATCTTTTTTTGCTGGGCCGCAAAACAGAACTACAGATGCTGACAGCACATGGTGTGATGTCCGCATCTTTTGCTGTCCCATTGAAATTATTTGGAACGGGTGCGGACCCATTCATACGACTGTGTGAATGGGCCCTTATTGTGAGCCCAAACCAGTAGTGAAGCCCATTCAGAGATCAGGTGTACTGTAAAGATTTGCACCTGTTCTGTGTCTTTCATGGGAATAACTCAAGAAAGCAATTCAAACTTACAGTATATAACTTTAACCAGATACAAGGGTTTTATGCAAAAGGTTAAAATGATAAGAGAGTAGGTAGGTGTGTGTGTGTGTGTGTGTGTGTGTGAGGGGGGGGGTGTGCAACAGAGCACATTGCCTGGATACGAGGAACCAAGGTATTGACACTAAACCACTCTCCCTTGGCCAGGGTACTTAGAACACAGCCTCACGGTCAGGTTTCTGTGATGCAATTTTGGAAGCCAAAACCAGGAGTGAATTCAAAAAGCAGGAGAAGTTGTATCTGTCCTTTATACTTTCTCTCCTTTTCCAATCCACTCCTGATTTTGGCTTCCGAAACTGCATCATGAAACCTGACTGTTTGGCTGTACCCTTAGTTAATGAACTTAGGCAGAAACTGAACTTTTTTCCAAAGTAAAGAAGTGCCTAGCTCCAATCCTGATGTTAAATGGGTCCACCGGAGATCAACGTACCAGTTCAGTGAAAGTATACTGTATAACGTGCATTCACTTCTGAAAAGAAGAAAGGTATTCAAAACAATACCATTCCACAATGTTTGCTTCCTCACCTGTATCCAAACCTGTCATTTGTACATTACACCCTGTAGAGCTGACTGCAGTTCATTTCCAAAGTGTAGAAATGTAAAAGGTATTTAATATCCTGTAGGCAGCAGTTCTGCCCTTCTAACAAGCACTCAGTGGTTCCATTCACCGCTAAACGATTGTGTCTTCTCTTTGCGTCTGCCGTTCTGAATCCTAATCTTACCTTGACACACTCAAGGCTCATGCATCACACTCACTTTTCCAACGTGGCACAACAATACAGAAAATACAGGCATTCTCTGTGGCTTAGATACCCTGTTTGTGGAAGATAAACTTAACGGCGTATGGTAACTGCACTCTATAGACAGTTCAGAGTCATTTTGTAGGATAGTGTGGCCCTTATCTCATGTGATCTCTCACTATCAGTCAAGGTCAATGAGATGTGCAATCGATAATAAGACAGTCATGTGATGGTTCCATCTCCAAGAGAATGAATTTGAAAAGCTTATAGTTCTAGAATTTACTCTAGTTCACCATTATATGGGTTTTCTGGTTTGCAACGACATCCTTTAAAATAATCATTTATGTAGCTGTAATTTTGTAATGTATTTGTTTCTCCTTTATTGTTCCTATCTCCCATTCTGGGCTGTGGTCACATGACCTTGTCCATGCTGCTCTTTCTTATTTCCTGTGATGTTATGTCATTTGACGGGGCAGTGATAGGGGATTGTCTATGTAACTAGCTGGTGGGAGAAGCTATAAACTAGCTGGGAGGTGTTAGGGGCAGTGATAGGGGAGTGTCTATGTAACTAGCTGGTGGGAGGAGCTTTAAATCAGCTGGGCGGTTAGGGGCGGTCTTGGAGCTGTGGCAGAGAAATGAGAAGTGCATCATGGGTTTGGCTGGATTCAGGAACAGGAAGTGCTACATACAGGATGGAAACAAACCAGAGGGATTGGTTTACATAGTGAAAACAGGTCAGGAGAGTCCAATTAAAAAAAAAAAAAAAGTTTGCGGAAGATATACAGGTAAGCAACTACATGAGCATATCTATTAAAACTATAGTAATTGCGGGGAGCTCCTTTAAGTTTTTTTTCTCTAAATAGGTCCAAATTCTGTGTCCAAATTATTGTAGTTGATGCTCCATTTTTTTACAGAGCTCCAAACAAAGAGATAACTTGATATAGTTTATTGATAACCTTCTGGCTGGCTGCAGCCACCACTAGGGGGAGCTCAGAAGATTACTGCATATTGTTATACATTGAATTCAATAATCAAACAGAATACAGTAAGCTCATATGCTCCCCCAGGGATGGCTGCAGCTAGCCTGAATTTTATTATTTTAATCAATGCAGTGGATTTGGTTCCTCGATTAATATATATATATATCCCTACTTGGGCTTTCCCTCTAAAAGAAAGCAAATATGTGTTTTCATTTTAAAGTTTAAAATGGCTAATTGCTTGTTCCATGCCCAATTGATGGGGTAATAAGGAGGGGTGGTAACTCCTAGGTACTTATTCCACCAGCACTGGCTCTAGAGTGGTTGAACACTGTCTTAGTTTATACCATCCCTGAGAAAGTTGATTTATTTTAGCCTCTCTAGCTGGTCCCCATAGCAGGCACAAGGACTGTATCTCAGAATTGAACAATCGATAGAGTTTACTCCATGAAATATGTTATAGGTGATGGGCAAGAGAGAATGAAATAGAAATAGTGACAGCAGGGCTCATGCTAGATGTGATGATCGAGTAGTGAAAATTAAATCAATATGACAACAGTGGGAGGAAAATTAGATATGTTTATTGACAACGGGGAACGTATGAAATCAATACAGTGTTGTCAGGGAAAAATGAAGATATATATGGTGATGTTAGAATTTTCAAATGCCTTTCAATTAAGATCTGATAATATTATGCCGAGCAAGCAACTTCTCTGATGCAGCCATGATAAAGATGCAGGCCTAGATGAATATTTATTATGTTACTCAGAATTTAATTATAAAAATGTACATAGTAAAGGCCCCATGCCCTAATAGTGTAATGGCAGCTTAGTTTTACGCTGTGCAATCAAATGTGTATGAGGAGTACCTGACAGATAATATTGGGGAAAAGAAGGACCAGACATGTTGAATTTCAGATAAGGAGTCTATTTTTTCCCTCCCCAATAAAAATACATGCGAACTTGGCCGACCGAGTGCGTATGTGTAGGTGGGAATGGGGAGATATAGCTGTTGGCCAAATTAGTGTTTGGCCAAGAGCTATTGAAGGTGTATGGGCATCTTAATACCTCAAATAGACTAAAAAGGGGAAAAAAGTCAATTGAACTCCAGAGTCAAAATCTCATAAGATCATTTGGGTAATCACTACATTTAGGGTCCATACATACTGGTATATTACAGATATGTAATATAGTGCCCGCAGGCTGCTATGGGTTCATTTTTTATCTTTATGAATCTCTGATTTCATACGAACTGTACAAATATTAAAGGAGCTTCCCCATTAGACTAATGCCATATTGTATTATTACACAATAGCCTCTGAAATCAATGGGCAACCATGCAATACATGCAGCATCCTCCAGACCATGAACATTTAGCATCAATTTTCCTCTCTGGCCCATTGGGGACCTGAATATGAACTACATGGTTTACACCACATATTTGCATTTATGCCTATTAAGTCCTACTATTAACAGAGTTTTCCGGGTCTGTCCTCAGTACAGATCATCAATATCTGATTAGTGGGGGTCTGACTCCAGACACCCCAACCAATCAGCTGTTACAAGAGGCAGAGCTACATTGAGTGCTTAGGCATTTTCGTAAGCCAATGACGTCACGTTCTTCGGTCACAAGGTCTAAGCACAGCTCAATCCCATTCAAGTGAATAGGCCTGTGCTGCAATACCAGGCACAGCCACTATATGCTGTGTGTCACTGTGCTTAGTAAGCTGTAGGGATCCAGTGGCACTCTTCTAACAGTTGATTGGCAGGTGTGCCAGGATCCCTGAGGATAGGTCATCAATATTTTACTTTTGGAAAAACCCTTCAAACACAACAGTGTACAGCAGAGAGTCTACACTTTATTCCACATCATTTCAGTGTATACTTATATTTAGTGTATATATTAGTGTATATGTATATTGGTTGTAATGAGCCGCCATCTGTGTATCGCTCTCTACTCATCGCATTTGCATTAGGTGATTTTTTGTTCCATAGTTAAGCTTCTCCCACTCTCCTAGTAAACAGCATTATCTTATAAAAGAACCTCTTGAAACCACAGCTCCTTCAAACCAATATATGCTTGTACCTTGAAATAAAATCAATAGGTATTTTGCTGTGCTCTGCTAGTCTTGCTTGCCCCTCTGAGCCGTGTGTGTGAACCAAACAAAATAATCATATAATTTTCAAGGCCCTTTTACCAACCATGTTTGTGCTGAAGCAGCTACAGAAGACAGTGACAAAGAGGTGCTATCTGCAATTGCCAACATCGTGCGCGATATACCAGGAGGAATCACTGGAATCAGACTGAAAACCCATAAAACTATCTAAAGTAAAGAGTAATGTTATAATCTGTTGGGACCTTCGATAAAACTAGTATCAGAACGAGAGAGAGAATTTCAAATAGTATGGCAGAAGTATTTTAATATACCTACAGCCAGGGTCGTACAGACCCATCAGAGTACCAGAGGATCCTCCAGTGGGCCCATGCTCTGACAATTATGGGCCCTTAAAGGGGTTGTGTAGCAATTTATATTGATGGCCTATCCTCCGGATAGGTCATCAATACCTGATCGGCGGGGGTCTAATGCCTGGCACTGTTTAATGAGGAGGTGGCACTTCCTACGAGTGTCGGTTCCTGGTCTTTACACTACACATCATCTCCTGTGGAGAAGAAGCATTCCAAGACGAAGTGCGGTGTAATGAACAGGAAGTGGCACTCACATGGAGCACCGCCTCCTCTTCAAACAGCTGATCGTGGGGGTGCTGGGTGTTGGATGCTGAGGATAGGTCATCAATATCTGATCGGCTGATGCCCATGGGGCTGCCCAAGCCCTCCTCATGATCGCCAGCCAGGTACATAAAGATCTGATACTCTCAGTATTAATTAATGTAGGAGCATCAGACACTTATGCACCTGGCCAGCGGCCACAGGTGTCCTCTTGAATTCAACTCTATTGCTTTCCTCAAGATTATGATTTTGTGCTGCACTGTGGTATTTGGTTCTGCTGGAGCAGTTTTTTGTGCTGAACTGAGGTATTTGGTTCTGCTGGAGCAGTATTCTGTGCTGCACTGTGGTATTTGGTTCTGCTGGAGCAGTATTCTGTGCTGCATTGTGGTATTTGGTTCTGCTGGAGCAGTATTTTGTGCTGAACTGAGGTATTTGGTTGTGCTGGGGCAGTATTTTGTGCTACACTGTGGTATTTGGTTCTGTTGGGGCAGTATTTTGTGCTTCACTGTGGTATTTGGTTGTACTGAGGCAGTATTTTGTTCTGCACTGTGGTATTTGGTTGTACTGAGGCAGTATTTTGTTCTGCACTGTGTTATTTGGTTCTGAGGAGGAGGTATTTTGTGCTGCCCTATGGTATTTGGTTCTGCTGGGGCAGTATATTGTGTTGCACTGTGGTATTTGGTTCTGCTGGGGCAGTATATTGTGCTGCACTGTGGTATTTGGTTCTGCTTGGGTGGTATTGTGTGCTGCACTGTGGTATTTGGCTCTGCTGGGGTCATAGAAGCAGGTCTGCTCTTTCTAAGCCATAGCTGGCGCCTCTGTCTCTAGTGAATGGTCTACATGGACAGACTATTCAGCTACACCTAAAAACCCAGCAATTGCCAAACCTGAGAAATCCAGCCATGGAATTTATAAACCCAGCCCTTCTACCTCTGAAAACCTTGATGCCGTTTTACATAAAGCACTGGACTTATGAGCAGGAATTTTTTTAAGTGGAAACCTTACAATAGAGGAAATGAGGTTGGCACTCAAAATGTTAACAATGTACTCAACTACTTTTACCCTGAGAGAAGAATTTCTATTTAATCCTCAGCCGCACCCCTCCAAAAGTGTATGTTGCATTTGGAAGGTCACCCCCTAATTGCTAGTTTAACTATGTCCATTAAGATCGGTGTGCTTTTCCATTCCTAAGAATTGCATTACAGGTCTTGTTTTATGATTGCGTTCATTTCAGAAACTAAGCTGTGGGGAAATGTAGCTACGGGTTATTTATTCCTTCACATTAAACCATTACAAAGCCTGTGACGGACTCATTCTGTGGAATGTAGAGTGATACACTAAGTAATGGAGTACAGGAGCAGGCTGGGTATTAGTATTCCTACTATTCAAGAGCGATTTCTTTCCTCAGTATACAGCATGAAAATATTAAAAATAATATACTTATCTGCCAATTTTAAAAGGTATACCTAGTGATGTAACTAGAACTGACTGGGCCCCACAGCAAATTTTTGAACGGAGCCTCTCCCCTTGGTCCCCTTCATGCAGACATCAGACCTGTTCCAAAAATATACTCACCTTTCTTCTCTTCCTGCAGGCTACACTGTGACCTGAGGTTTGCACAGTGTCAGGTCATACTGCGCTCCTACGCACACTCTGTCCTGACCTGAAGCTATGTGCTGTCAGGACTTAGTGCAGGCGCCCGGAGAAGGAGAACAGGGAGCCATAAATAATCATAATCCTAGGACTCGGAATACTATACTCACCGCTCCCTGGGCCCTGAAAATAAATCTATTTGTCCTCCTCCCGGGCCGCTTCCCCAATCTCAATGGCAGCTATGCCCCTGGTTCTACCTTATTGCAACAACTGCTTTCCATATGCCTATGAGAACACCTAGACATTATTGAGGGTGTTGATTCCCCGCTCGGGATAACCCTCCTTAACCCACACTTTGGGGACCCCATTCTGGAGAAAAGAATGAGTCCGAAAGGTAGAACTTGCACCTATCTGACATTGATAGCATATCCTAGTGATATATATATCTCAAAGTCCCAGATGGGCAAACCCCTTTAAAGTGAAAGTCCAAATTTTCTTAAATTTCTATCTTAAATATTATATTTAAGTTCTATTTTCATTGCCTAGCAACAGGGACGGACAGGAAGAAGGTGACAACACCAGATCCCTACTGGTCGGACACTGAGCACTATTATCAAATATGTAATTCCTTATTTCTCCTGTGGTGACATTGCAGAGGATTTGAACACTTGTTTCCCCGAGAGCTTACAGCTTATGGTTCCAAAGTGGGAAAACCCCTACAATTTGCAGGTTATCACATTTTTTTGTCCATTTGTAATTAACACAGCCATGAAATAACCAGAAATAAGGTCCCCCATACACGGTAGGTTAACATTGGCTAGTCATGACAATTTTGTTGAGAGTGGTGTTTGTTAAGAGAGTGTATGACAGTATCGCAACACTCCCCTGACGGAACATGTCAGTGGAAAGAAGGATCTGGTATGCTGTAGGAACATTCGGCTGACAGTTATCTAAGGTGTATGGCCACCTTTTTGAGCATCAGGGGAGGGGTTATCTTATAAGTGAGGCATGCCAAAAGTAGTCATTTACTTTAACAATTGTTTGCCTAAAAGTGGACAACACTTTTTAAGAAATTGTGGTTCGTTCTTCAAGAAGGATCAATGTCATCTTAACACATTAACAAAACTTCACATCAAACAAAATAACACATCCATGATAGTTTTACCAGCTGCACCCAAAACCTGGCACTCTCCTGATATATTACTTCACACATCTGAAGACCACGTATTTCCCCTAAATGTTGACGTATTGGACTTTATACATTGTTGTATCAGGTTTAAGGCACATGCATCACAATGAGCCTATATGGCGTACCTACAGACTTATAAGACTACAGAACACTTCAGTTCAGCCTTTTAGCACAGCCGCTCTCAGGCCATGCATGTCTCCTGCCTTATGTATTATGCATACAGTGTTTTATGCTTTCAAACTTCATTTGCTTTGCTAAGCGACTCACAAATACAACAAAGATCTTCTAACCAGACACTGAGAAGAGAAAACTTTCCACTGGTCCAGGTTCAACGTGATTGAATAAAATGATAACAATTTGACAGGACTTCTCCAGTTCTCCAGATCTGAAGAAGTCTTGAAGATCTAGCAATAGAAACCAAATACTTGTATGTTGCAAAGTTTTAGATCTTTGTTATATACAAGGATAGGCTTCAGTAACTCACAGTTATTTACCTTGGAGAGATGACCACATCTAAGTCTCTGCCTTAATGGGGTTGTACCATGACACGATTGATATAAAAAAATGAAAATCAGACATCATATAGAAGATGACAATACCTTTGTAACAAAGCTAGAACCAGCCCTGTACCACATATGGGTCTAGAGATCTCCCCATTCAATTGCTCCAATTGCTCTGCTAGATTATTTTCAGCCTGGCAGCTTAGGGGTTGTGTCCTACCACAGCTTCTAACAGCACATATGGCTGGTGGCATTTGAAAATTTAAACTAAGCACGTGCGACCAGCTCAGCAAGACAAACAAAAAATAAGGAAAAGAACAAACAGCAGGTGGCGCTACACATATATGTTTTATTGAATAGCTCAGTGGCTATACAAAATTTTTAATTACATGCAATTATTAAAGTATTCAGATCCAGATGCTGGTTTGAAAAATGTAGAATACATTTCGTGACACAACCCCTTTAATTTCAGTACCGGAACCAATTTGTTCTTGACATTATGGAGATCTAACTGCTGGTTCTCCAGCAATATGACTTTGGTAGGCTGTCTAACTAACAGGTTAATTTTGGAAAGTTATTTTACTTTAGAATAATCCATGCAAACTTGAGAACAGAATGCTGATTTTTGGAGAGTCCAAGTAGTAAAATATGATAATTAATTACATGTCTTGTTCACTATGGCCATGAAGATCTTTATATACTCTATTCCTTATGTGAGAAAACACCAACCAAATTTTATCACAGCCTGTATGATAGTTTTTAACTACAATATTCACAATCCTGCTGGCTGTCAATGGAAACTATCAACAAGTGTGTCAACAGACATATAAAACAGCTTAGTTGAGCTCCCACATAGCAACGTTACAATTGGTAGTCTTCTCTATACAAAAAGACTGTAGAGAGCCTGTTGTCATGATGACACTTCCCAGAATGCAAATCACCAAAGCAAGGAATGGTGGGAGATTTCAGCTCTGAAGTCAACTGAACTATGATTGCAGCTCTGGAGTGTAATAAAGGCTGTAACCAGGGGTGTAGCAATAGGGGAAGCAGGGGAAGCAGCTGCTTTGGGGCCCAGACCCACAAGGGGCCCCTTCAGGAGGGAGACTAAAAGATTTTATTGTCAGGGCCCCCTCAACAGTATTATACAATGACATTATATACAGTGACACTATAGAAAGCGGATGGAGCGGCTGTCAGGCCTTGTCTGGGAGAGCTCAGTCTTGACTAGCCACAATAGTGAGGGTTGCATGTGAGTTCGGGGTTGCGAGGAAGTTTCTGGGGGGGCCCCATTCAAAAATTTGCTGTGGGGCCCAGTTAGTTGTAGTTATGCCACTGGCTGTAACTCAAGATCATTAAAATGTGAACAAGATCATTCAACCCGATTCCAATTTTTATGGAATGTTTAGTTATGTGAAATCCTCATCATTGTGGTTTTAACAATATCAATTTTTTTCTACAGATCTCAAAAATGTTGAATCAAACATTACATTTCTTATTATTCTTGAGCCCTTGAGGCAGCTGTTAAAACTCAGACTCTACACATATTTTTGCAGCCATTATAGCAAAATATTAAAAGCAATGGGTCTAGTAGCAAAATACATTCCTAAAAACACCACTTGATAAAAAATTCACATATGCTGTCCTACAGTGTAAAAATACTAAAAAAGCCATAAATTATAGTACCGGAGTGAACAAATTAGTACTGAAAAGCTAGTCTCCATAAACAAAGCCACTTTCTATGGCAGCGCTGAACTCGGCTGCTTTGCGATGTAAGAGGTGTTAAGCTTTGTGATTTAATATTCGCCCATTCTGAAGACAATACATTACCCTTTCCCCCATGTAACACTAATAATGATACATTTGTTGCCATGGAGATACCTGCAAAGGAAATAAAAATCTCCACCGCTAAATGTAAAAATTCTCACTTCGCAGCTTTCTTTCGACTTAACCAGACAAATTGCAGAAACAGTTGGGGTTCAGACATAGAAATATCCTCCTAAAATTCTTTATTCCTGGCCAACTGCATAAAGCCTGGATTAAGACATAAGTCTTCTTACAGCTTTAGCAAGGCTCGAGCACCTTTCCTCTGTCCTTATTGAAAACACATACATGTTTGGCAGAATTGAACATGTATGTGCATGGGGAAATCGGGAAAGATAGCTGTCTGTACATCTTAAGTCTCTCACCGCTCAAAATACTCAACAGTCCAAGTAGAGCACTTAGGATGGCCCTATACATTAAATGAATATCGACCAATTGTAATCAATTACAAGTTGAGCATGGAGGTGCATGGGTGGGGGTTAGGGGACAGAGAAATTAATAGAAACATTTTTGAAAAAAGTGAGAAACAAGAGAGAGAAAAATGAGTTCTAGGACACCTCAGGGTGTTATCCACAAAATTTCAGACCAGTTGGAGAACTTTCGTTTCTAGTAGAATCGATTCAGACCCTAATCGAATCAGTTGACCAGTTCAGCCAACTCGAACCAGAATCAAATTTTGAGTAATTCTCTCATCTCCACTCTCAGCCAAACAAACATTCAGCTGGCAGCTATAGACAGTATAGTCTGGAAAATTAGGCACAATCATTCATTTGAATGGGTGCAGTCACAATGTAATGCTACATTTCCCCCGAAGGAGTCACTCTACATACAGAAAGTATGGTTATCAATCTAAGGACTTGAAGTGTAACAAAAACAAACCCGTGTAAAGCTACAAAAGAATCAATGATAAATGTATTGTTTATTGTTGGTGACAGAATGTATTCTTCCCATGTGCACAGTGACATTGAGTTGCGCTAGTTGTCGTTCAGATTGACCATTTTCTACTGTTATATTACAAACTACCGGTAGTTCATAGTAAGTATGAAGAACGTAACAGTGTCAACATCTTATTGTGGGGTAAAAAGATCATAAAAGTAATTGTAGCTTCATGACTGGACCCATGAACTGATGATCTAAGTTCTCATCTTTACAACGTTGCCACCAAAGGGGTACATACCATGTTTTAACGTGTTTCTCACACTGCAACACAGGTTATGATATGATCATAGCCTTGGAGGTACATTGGTATACATTATTTCATAATATGGGTACATAGCAACTCTAATCTAGGAGATGTTTTTGACATTGTTCAGTTGGGATAAGAGACTTACCCAGAGTTGGGTAATGATCATCTCCATCCTCCTTATATGTATGTTATAATATCTATAGATGTTTTCAGGTAATTGCTACACAAATGGGTGGCATACAGTCATTTTACCACTATATATAGAGTAAAACCGCTCCTTTTAGAAGAATATTCATTGATCTAGATCAGTTTACCTCTTACAGATGTTTAGTTCCATCAAATTCAATGCATAATTGTAATCTACTTTGAGTTGACCCTTCTAGACCATTTTTCATGAAATGTATACACATTCTCCAATAATACAGATGCAGTTTCACTTTTAAATGTGTGTGAAACGTTCACTGCGGTTTTAGAAACATAACTGGCCCCTAATCCTTTTCTTAGGATGATAGACCCCTGTAACCCTTTGATAACTTTCAGACTACAGGGCAATAATCATTAAACTCTTTAGTGCTGAAGTTGTTGATGGGAATTAGCAGTTTCCCCATACTGCTGTTGGTAGCAATTTTGTTTTTGCCCTTGGCCGTCTAATCAGTCTGTGGTCCTAGATTAAGGCTGTCAGGTTGTGTCAGTAGTTCCCTTGTGAGTGCTTACTAGACTACCTTTCATCCTGTGAGCTTTACTCAAATGTCACATACGTCTCCAGGGAAAGAAGACTTCCTACTGGGAACCAAAGACTGAAAAATGCCATCAAAAGGAAAAGGGAAAAGAAAGAAAGTACTTCATAAACATGTGGGTTTTATTTCATAAGGATGTGGACACTGCCCTTGAAAGCTGCAAGTCCCATACATTTTATACAATCAAGCAAAAGAAACTTAAAGAATTTGTCTCAGAAGTTGCCTTTTTAAGACAAAATGTAGAACGGGTTAATATAATGAAAGAAGCATTACTCAACTCACAAATTCCCTTCCATTGCCATTCCAATGCTTACTAGGTCCCCTCTGGTCTCCACTTCCTGGTCCTGGCATGATGCACAAGAAGTTCCCACTCACCCAATCACTGGCCACAGTGGTGACCCACTTCAGCCAGTGGGTGTCTACTGCCATTTCCTGGGTACCAAGGCTGGACCAGGAATTGGGCACCAGCGAGGGCCAACTATACTCACCATACTCATTAAGTAGTCCTTCAGATTAAGTCCAATACCTTTACCATTCATAGTCAAACGTGGTGGCCAAATATAGTTTATTTAATTGTTATAATATGCTCTATGCAAGATTTTATTTTTTGATACAGCGCTAGGACTTTTGTTGGCCACACAGGTGTCTTTTTTTGACTATTAACTGGGTGTTTTTGTGTATTGCAGAGATGAACTCAAATAATGATAATAGTTGTAGTTGACATTACAAAGTGACAAATAGCATGAGCTATGTACCATAAAGTTCTTCAGGCCAGGAAGTTCCAACAAAAATAGAAGTTGGACCAGCTAGAGGATTGGTCATCATTCTCACTAACAACAATTAAAAAAGAGAATTGCCTACAATAGAATGAGTGAAGTACCCCTTCTGCTAACTTACCACCCTCCTCTAGATACAGCAGTTTCAAAAGTAGAGTTAAAACCCTGACATTGACCACAATGTTTATCACAGAATATAGTCACATAGTTATAGAATGGGTTTATATTAGAAAAGGAGAGGTTCAGTTGTGCCACTGAAATGTTTAGCCATAAATGCTTCAGTGTTGGTTCCATTACCTATCGGGATCCTCTGGCTATAGCTTAAAATACACTCACTCATCATATTTTGCCAGTTTTTACTACTTTGTACTACATACATACATGGATTTTTAGTCATTTATAGTTATCTGGGTTTGGAGCTCTATTTTTTCCATTCAAATGATGAACATGTTGGTGGAACATGATAGAACCTCTTCTAAGTTGCTGGTGTCTGTCATAGAATGGATCCAACAGTGTTTTGTGGTCTCCATTATAAAGAGCCTTATATGAGAGTCTTAGAATAGAACAGGTCAATGAAAAGATGTGTCATGCTGGTGGGACATTTCACACCCAACATGGTTCAAATTAATGCAAGCTTGTGATGTTACCTTTGAAGGAAAAATATCTTCAGCAGAACTTAACAACAGCAGGAGAAGTATACTCAGGGGTCACGATAACTATGTAGACATGTAATACTGTATACTGGAAAATGTCACAAAGAAACTTCAGACAGACATTAACTTGTTTGTATTAATGTCATCTCTAAAGACAGCCTCTCCAACTCCTGGATACCCTGCTCATCAGTTGAAATTATCATTGGAAGCGCCAGCTAATATTACCTGTCTCCTGCAATGGCTGCTTCTAACAGGGGCAGACTGGGAACTTGAAGTGGCCCTGGAAAAAATACTCAAAGTGGCCCCATTTTGTAGTCGGATCCAAATTGATGGAAGGCAGGGCCAGCAATACCATGTTGTCGCACATAACACCATCCCAACAGAGCCATATATCGCAGTCCATCAGAAAATACTGCCACCAGCAGCACAAAATACATCCCCAAAAACTTCCACTGGCCGGCCGTTAGGAGGGCTCAGACAGCCCCCTGGGCATCAGCCCACCAGGAAATTTCCCTGTAAGGTCTATGGTCAATCCGCCCTTGGCTGCTAAGGAAATATATTGTTACATTTTGGACATTTTAAGAATTTTTGCTCTTACTCAGAGAAAGGTGTACTGAATGATGGCCCCTCTCTATGACATCCCTATGAACTAATGGACATAGGCTTTCTTTATGAGATAACCCCTTAAAGACCACCTATCAGTAGGACCCAATGATATCTGTCTTGTAAAAATTGGTTACAGTGTTCTTGAGAAAAAAAATACTTTTATTCTATGTACAAAGGAGGACTTCAGTGCATCGAGGAGCATGGCCACCACTTGAAACCTGAGGAGCTAATGTACACTAATGTTCTAGACCTAAGACAATAAACAAATGTTTTGTTTTTTTTTTTTTTATTGGACTGGCGCTAGTCAGTTTCACAAAACAGCACGATCAGCCCTACCGTATAACAGATCTGGTTTAAAAGAGTTGATCCTGCTGGCAGGTGTTCTTTAAGCTTAGGTCGAATGCTCCTGTTATTTTGTTAGGAGGAGAAAAGCAGCTGCTAGACACCATTGACACTGCTTATTCCCTGGGAAGCTATAAAACAGGTACAAGTCTTATCTTTATTTGTACTGACAGCAAATGTCAGGGGACGGTGTGGCCATTTCCGGCTGGGGTGAGGCTGCCTGTGCTGTATTTTAAGATTACTGATCCAGAAAACTCCTTGGCACTATGATGAAGACCTTACCTCACACATCTGAAGCTCTGAAGGCTTATTCAGTTGCCGATATAGACTACACTTTTTAACTGAGGACCTTTTTATTGCTCCTTTAAGAATGCTTGGAAATACGATGTCACTATTGCACAGGACTACAGGGATATCTATATATCCCAAATGTTTTCCTTTCAGCTTTGTTTGGTGATATAATTGAACAATTTAACTTTGATTTACCCTAATTTGTTCTCATTAGTGCATCTAAAACCCATCCCCGGGAGTGTATCATGTAAAGAATTAAAGCAAGGAACAGAGCTCCAGAGCAGATTCATCAGCACATTGTTTGCAACACTTGTTAAAATGTCTTGCATTCCATTCATTTCTCCTTCCCATTGATGTCAATGCAACATTTCATGCTTGAAGAATCAATGGAGAGTGTGAAAAGTGTTTGATGGGGCTGGATTTCTTAAGAGCAATGAGATTAAGATAACTCTGCACAACATGGGTTTTATGCTAATGCTGGGAGCTATGCATTGATACAGGATGATTCATTGCTTTACAGCGGATCACACAAATATTTGTTATACAGCAAACAAGCACGTGAATCTAAAAAACAAACGTAAACAAGTTAAGCTTCATTATGTTTGTCCGGTGACCACAGGGGTACTGTTGTAGGACGGTAATTGGAATGCCACTGTAATCTTCTTAACGGGAGCACTCTTCAACATGTACATTTTCTGTTCTAAACAAAGAAAGATATCTAGGCACATACTATACAGGGAGGTACACAAATTCCACTCTATATCACTACAGCAGGTAGGTAGACTATATATAAAACTGAGGTCTAAAGGTCCCTTTACACTACCCGATGAGAAGATTAAAAGCAATGATCTGCCTTGTAAAGGTGCCGCCGATTACCCGATGAAAGAGGAGAACTCTTGTTCAGTGGGTTATAGATTGTTGGTACAGTCACCTAAGGGCCCATTCACACACCCGTATTTTAGGACCACATCCGATCCGCATTGTTTGCTGGATGCAAACCCATTCAATTCAACGGGGCCGCCCAAAATGCCGACAGCAGACCTTATGTCTTATTCTTATCCATTTTGCAAGCAAGAATATGCATTGTTACAATGGGTCCACAAATCAAAAAGACGCAACATTGACATCAAAAAGACATCATCAGTATTTTTGCTGATCAGTGTTTTGCAGACTGCAAAAAACATACGGTTGTGTGAATGCACCCAAAATCATTGTTTGCTGGCAGCAAATCGTGCCACCTAAACAACCTCTGCTGCCGGCAAACAATGATTCTGTATGGTGAGGACTGGAGCGATGGCATTAGCTATCGCTCCTCCACTTATGAGCAAGCAATTTTAGGGAAGGAACGCTTCCTTCTTGACAATCGCTTGCTACATCGGAGCACGTAAAGGGGAAGCAGGTGCTTTTGAAACTTTAGGGTTACTGACCTACAGACATTTCAGACCCAACATGCCAACGAGCATAGAAATGTGGCTCACCCAAGCCTGCAAGTTTTTTCAACAGGGCAGAGGGGATGATTCACTGCCAAATTTATCTGGATTTATTTCTTTGTAAAAACAAATTTAGGACAAGTTAGATGTTTGTACCTTGTCACTCAACCCCCAAATCAAATTGAATTAAATGTCGCAAAAATATGCATGAAATATCACATCACACAAGTGCCTTTTTACGCTATAAAACTGGTGTTGCAGATTTGACAAATGACCCCTTCACCCCATAGTCGTAGATAGTGTCTGGATGCCTTTCTTGGAAGACAGGGGGTTTAATATAATGACTAATCCTGCCCAAAATATTTCAAAATTTGTAAAACTGCCCTAAAAAGATACAAACGGCAGATTAGTTTTAGTCTAAATAAGTGTGAAAAAAAATTTCTTTGTAAATATTTTTGACACACTAAAACTGATACAGGCATTCGGATTTGAGATGAAAGCATTGGTGAAACACAATATACATTGTGATAACATCTCATCTCTAATCTGCTTGTACAAATGAGCTTTTGTATGAGGCACCAGACGTCTTAGTCGTGAAATACTGTCCCGTTGTTTTCAAATTACCCACTTGATTTTAAACTCATTTAGGGCAAGTTCCAATCTGTAGCTTTCCAATCATTTAAAGTTCTTAGCATGTCACATAGCACAGAAGAGGGGAAGGTCATGTATAAAGAGTGCTGTTCAACACTGAAAGTAGAAAAATGGTGCACATGTTATAATGTATGTAAAAAGTCTCACAAGGTGGTCAAGTTTTATATCTGATCTCAGACCAGAGATGGACCTAGACTTTCTTTTACCTGGGGTAAAGACAGTATACCTAAAACCAATCACCTCACACCTAAGGCACACACCTCATGAACTATGCTTCGGTCTCAAACCACCAAGTCTCTGACTATACAAAATTTTGTAATATATCATATTAGCGGAAAGTGACACCTTCATCACTTTTGCACTGTGTAGTTCCCCTTTCCCTAACCTTATGCATTCTATAAATGTTTAGAAACCTCCTCATCACCAATAAAATAAAATCGGTCTAGTATAAAACAGCAACAACTAAACAGGGAAGAGGGAGGTGCAGCTGCAGAGTCTCTGAACCAGTCCACTAATTAAGCATGGAGAAAGAAATTAATTACACAAACCAGCAGAGGGAAGGAAAAGGCCCATAAGTAACTGCAACTGCCTAAAGCTGGCCATACATATTCAATCACAGTGGGCCAAATAATCAGCTGGATAACTACAGGGGAAAGAAAAGGAAGCCATTATCAGACATCTCTGGTGGTGCTTATCTCCTGGGAGAACAAAAAGATTGAGCAAAAAAATTCACTTCTTCCGATCCTTCCTTCCAACACCATCTATCGGGGAGCGTTGGCAGCTCCACATACACATTAGGTTGTCACTTCAGAATGACAGGTTCGGCCAGTAATTAACTATTGTATATGAGGACCTTAAAAGGGTTATTTATCCCTGGTGACTTTTTCTACAGACCCCCCACTGGGTCACGGTACACATTGGTACCATGTACTGCTACAGCCAGTCCAGTAATTGTCTGCAATAGCCATGTGACCAGTGTCGAACTGGATGTTGACGTGAGGAGACCCAAGACTTGTGGAGACCAAGGGGGGAGAAATGGAACAGGAAGCCAGCAGTGGGGATCAGGCAAGTATGATTCCCACCACTGGTCTGGTCAACTTGGGATGGTCTGCAAAAAAGGTCTCAAGGGGTGAACAACTCCATTAAGTAGAGAATGTATTTTTTTCACCATGGGAATACTTTATTTGGCCATTTTTTATTGACTATTAATTGCAGTCATTTAATGATGATACACATTCAGAAGTATGAGGATGATAATTCCCAGTGCTTCACAATGAAGGTACTGGTTGTATATTTTTAGCAGACGGTCAAGCATCTTCCCAATGATACGCACGGTTACAATTTATCATTCCTTTCATGGGACCCTCTGTTATTTTGGAACAATGATAACTGGATAAAAATAAAATATTGGATCATTTATCATTTTTGAGAAAACTCATTACGTTTGCGGCCAGCTTACAGAACGATTGGTCTCATATATTTTATAACTACACTGTTAAACTGTCTACACCGCAGACGGATGATACATTTCTTATCCATAAGACCTGTAAATAACCACAATTTTTCTAAGGATTGGCAGAATTCTGAGATCATTTTTCTGAAGGGGCGATTTATTTATTTTTAATTATATAAATGAAATGAAACATAATAAAAGATACATTAAATACAAAGAAATATTCAGCACTGTGAAATAAAATGGCAAAGTACTAAAATAATTTAACAAACATGGCAATATCATATAAAAGTTTGCATTAAATACATTCTTCAGAGGGAGAAGGATCGGCAGCTGGGCTAATTAATTTAGATTACACAGAGCTTAAAATATGCAGTAAACAATTAATAAAACAATAGAGCTTTGCTTCTAGCAGAATCGCTAGCATTCCAGATCTTCAAAATGTCACAGAATATAATAATTAGAACACAACGCTATTGAAGAAATTGCTTTATTGATTAACCCTCACCATGTCAGGAGGAGGAAAATTGGATCCAGCGTGAAGCCAAATCCCGGAACCTGAATGTGCATAATTTTGTCATTTTAAATACAAATATGTAATAACAATGAAAAAAATTAAGAAATAAGTCGGCAGTTTGTATAACTGGCCTCTATAAAGTGATTTCTGTTATGATATCACAGTTTTTATTGCGTTAGGACAGCAACAACGATGTGTAAAAATAGACTATATAATAAGGTGCATCGGGCTCCACAAAAATAATTTTTAGGGCCCAACTTCCAACAGTGTAGAATAATTGAGGGTATTTTAATTGTATAATAATCATTGTTGTTATCACTGCACACACAGGACAGATCATCCAATAGAAATTAAACCCTATTTTCAGATATTTGGCTCAAAGGTCAGCTACAAATGGGATTGTCTTCTGTTGGACCTTTGGAACACATTATTACATCAGAGCTTGGATCCAACATAGGTTTCTCTGGTACTATGGTGGGCCAGTTTGACCCTGCATACATCTTCTGTGCTTTGTATCATCCTATAGAAAGGTTTGCGGTTTTGGGTTTCCAGAAAAACTGGTTGAGAACCTCATTTGATACCTACTTGTCCTGTAAAGATGTAGTCACATCACAAACCAGAGCATTTAATTTGTCCTATATGGAACTTTCTTGCCCATTTTTTAAAAAAAAATATCAAAAAATAAATTCTCAATTGCATGGTGAGTTCAAAAGGTGTAGTAATAAAAGTACCAATATTGTTGATGATGTAAGTGAAAACCATTGATTCAAATTATGGAAATTTTAAGATGATTAAGATAAGATAGATTAGATAGATGGATAGATTCCCTTGATTCTAGTATACAATAATATATTCATATATAATGTAGAAAATCTGCACACAATGCTTTATATTTCCAGCACAGGTGTTCCACACAAATAATCCAGTGACACATTGTTGATCCTCTACAACTTTATGTATGTTACTCTCATATAGAATGTATTTTAAAAGATAAAGTCAATTTCATGCGCTCTCATCAGCCGGATAGAAGGAATTTTAAGAAAAATATTTTAAACTTTTGACTGCCTGCATTGAAATATGATTGGACTTTTGACGTTGACAGATGCTTCTAAAGCACTTTCACGGTTCTGGATCATTCATGGGTTTTGATTTCAGCAAATGAAGACAGACGCCATAAGACAGGCAGGCCAAATGTTACATTACTGTAGGCTAAAATTAAAACATCATGGACGTGTAACGCATATCCAGAGCATGCTAACAGGTACTTACAAGTCGTTAAACCCTGAGAGGATGGAAACACACTAGAAAATCTCTATGGAAATAAATGCTTATTGTTAGCAAAAACTAGTTTATCTTTATACTATCATAATATATATATAAAGAATTAGGCAGGAAATGTAATTCAATAGCTAGACTTGGCTTCCAGGTCAAGTTGTCTGGTTGCATTATGTTGACTCCTGAGCCACCAGCTTTATGATATTGTAGAGACCTAAATTGTGTGGTCTACGGGAAGACTGTCTAGGAAATAATGAGTGATGGATAAAATTATCTCTCATGAGAAAATTAGAATCCAGAAAAAGACATTTCATTATTGACTTCTTGATCGAAAGTCCTGCCTTAAGGCTTAATTCGGACTTCTGTCAAATTCAAACTTCTCCAAGCCTTGATGGTTCTTCCACAGAAGTAGATAATATACTTTGATGAAAGGGAGGAGACAACCATATTGAGTATCATTAAATTAAGTCCAAGTGGTTGTCTGTTGTTGCTTTCTAACCTGCCTACTATCGGGCCTTTTTAAAAGGGTTATCCTATCAAAAACACTTATCCTATGGTCAGTGGAGGCCCAACGCTGGAATTCCCATCAATAGTTAGAAAAGAGATCCTGAGCTCAGTTTTCAGAGAACTTTGAATAGACCAGTGGTCTCACATGGGCTCTGTCACATCATTTAGGTGGGACCCCCATGGAATCATAGATTTATGATTTTTCTGTTCACTTTGTACATCTTCCTTCTATTTTACAAATTCTGAGGGAAGAGTGTGAAAAATTTAGTGGTGATATTTTTATTTGAAAGTTATGTGTAAAACTGGCCATATTGGGGGTAAAGCAAGTACTGGGCCATGTCTGGTGTGATATAAAATGTTATTGACCTAAAAGTACTCAGTATTATGTGATGGAATTTTTCAACCATCTAATTAACCTTCAGTTTCTACATTGGTGAGACATCCTCCCATTTTCATTGACATACTATACACTTCCCATACAGGAGTGGTAGAATATTTAGCTTTTCTATGAAGGTTTGAACTCATTATGAGGAATTTCACAGTGTACATTTAGTTCCATCTGGATTTGTTAAAAAAGTGATTTATAAAAAGGCACTGTTTACCAAAATATAGTCGTAGAATTTTTGGAACATCAGTTTTATGAAATACTATTTAATATAACACACACTCACTCCATTTTCAGCCCAATCCACCAGTGTAGACTGCCACTTAACCAGGTTGAACTCAATATGTTTTACATTTTACAAAGTAAAACATTTTTAAAGTACAAAAACAAAATCACCAAAAGAAAAGAAAAACTTGATTAGAATGTAACCTGAACCTGTTTCTTCTTGATAGAACGCCTTCAATAATCTATGCCCACTGATTTTAATTAAGTTTTAAAGCAAATTTCCGTTCAGTCACTGAAATAGATATGCTTCATTTGGACTTGTTTATAAAAGCTAATGATTTGATGGTGTCTAGATCTACTATGGATCATATAATCCAGACTGATCTAACCACAGCAATCAGATAAGCGCAGGAATGAAGAAATACGGCTGTCACACCACATTTGTACACACTATCAATGTCAGATGTTTGCAAGATTTACTGTGGTTATTCATCATGTTTCCAGTTTTCTCCCCCCTTTCATACTGGATGTAGAAATTGGGCAAAAAATGTAATCTCTGGTTTGCTTCCATTGAATTCAACAGTAAATACTGCATAATTTTTCTTGATCTTTCTGTTTACTAGCTGTAGTAGGGTTTAAACATAATGTGCCTTAGGTGCAAAGTTGGTGAGAAGGTACATGAAGACTTCTGTTGAGATATACACATTTTTGAGAAGTCTACTTCAAAGCTGTAGACATAGAGAATCCATTTACAAAATTAGAATAGCTGTACATCAAATTAAAAGAGAAAAAATAGTAGCTCTACTAACAAGATTTGTTGTCTAGAACTTATTTTTTAATAAATGGATGATTTTAAGGAGAAGAAAACAAGCATGACCAATGACCACTTGGTGATATCGAATAGTTGCAATAACTGATCCTATAATCAATTTGGTGAAAAATGTGAGCCATCATCTTAAATGAAATATGTTTGGTCCATAAATTGAAAAAATCCAGTGGCTTACTTTAGCTAATGTTAGTCAAATCATGTTTTGGATATTTTCAGCTGGGTATGGGTCTGTATGATGGATTTCTGTGATAGTACCACTAGGACACACCATATTTGCCCCTAGAACAAATACCACTTTGAAATGTAATTTATACTGAATCTATAAAAACAAAACCTTCTTGAGTCTCCATAACAAATAAAAGACACAGAATGGGATACTAGCATGTCGTAGTGCTGTACTATGGACCTATAATACTGTTATGCACATGAGGATTTTTTCTTAAAATGGAATGAAAATGAAATGAAAATGGGTGGAGAACTTTTCCTCATACAAAAATGCTCATGGACGCTTGTGGATCTATTAATCAAGTTTATCCTAAAAGCATAATATAGTGTAATATGTTGATGGTAAGGTTGGCTGTCAAAATATTTTACTGTAGAACTTGGATCATATCTTTGGTTCATAAGTCTGTATGAAAGAACTGTCAAAAAGACTGCGTTCCTATAAATCCACTTTTTTACTTTCTTATAAAGTGGCTTTAGTAATGGATTGAATGTGTACTGCTGGAACATTCTAGAGAATCTGTAACATTTTGGAATACACCATAGGGACTGTGGAAAAATGTACATTCAGACTATGGTATTCGCATGGGCACTGATGTCATAAGGATTCTTATAAAGTTAACACCTGCTACTCAAGTCCCAAGGTCCCTGAAGTTTGGGGAAAAGGAAGAATTGAAAAGCCATTCCGCTTAATGACTGTCAATTACATGGAAAACATTTTGGTTTTCTTAAACAGTTGACTCGAAAAGATCAATCTGGATTGACTAATTCTACTATTAGCACTTATGTCAAGAATAACAGTGTGGGAAAATTAATTCTCTCTGACAAAAACAAAATCTGTGCCGTTTCATGCATGTGGATACTCCAGTGTGTGCTCTAAGCCAGCTGCTCATGTTGGGTACTGTATCGGAACAATGGGGTATTTTTTCAGAATTCACGGAGACAAAATTAATTATAGTGTACTGAAAATATAGCAGTAATTCCTATTGGGAATATAAGGGTAATAAATATCATTACTGTACTTTCCATAAGATCATAATGATTTTTTTTTACGTACAAGAAGCAGAAAAATAGGGTGTTCTGAGTAATCTACAACAAGTTTTGCAAAGTTTTGAAGCCAATATCATCAAAGCCTAATTAGCTCTTTATTTCTGAATTTCTAAACTGCAATATAAAGAAGGCCTGAAGTATCGATAAGTTCTCAAGGGAACTTGAAATACATTATCAAGTGCCCCTGCCAACTATGGGGTAGAAGTATAGATGGGGTGAGGATCTAATCGGTGCTATCTCTTACTTTACTGGAATTGAACAGTTTGACTCAACATTACTAGATTTAGTCGGTGTTTGACTACTCAATTTGTTTGGCTCATTGGTTACTATAGGTAATGTCAGCTTTCTATGATTTACTATAACCTGTTACAACAATTAACAGACAAGATGGTCATCAAAATGGTCAAAACTGGAGCCTCTGTCGTGGATCTGGGAAAAATACTGGAAAAAAAACTGCAGCGTGCAGCCGTATTGTGTCCTGGTGACTGCTGGACTCCATAATGGCAACCTCCATTTTAGTCAATGAGATCTGGTAGCCATTGTTGGTGTCTGGCATATGCTGAATCAAAAGCTGCCGTTTTTACATTCCTATATTGGAACAGAAAAACTGAACAGAGACGCAGAAGGGAACCTAGACTAAGTGAAAAATTAGAATTAGAATTGTCCAACTCAAGATTGTTGCTAAATCTGAAAATGCCTGGGTCACCATGGAACACTCACAAAGTGACAGGACATAAATACAATCACTGAGATCAGGAGATCCCAGCGATCAGCAAAATAACCTGGACATGGGCCACTGGTCACTGGTGTCCTGTGCTAGCAATGTCTATGTTACTGCTTTCATTTTCAAAAGGGTCTCTCAAAAATGACTGGTTGCTATGAGCAGCACCCCCACTTGCACTACTTTTGTTGAATATCCTGCAGTATTTTTTTATATCTAAAAAAGGTTGTTGGCTGCAGCAGTTTAATACTGAAGCCGACATCAGATTTTAAAAAGGTTGACCAAGATTGGAAAAAGGGGTCTGTTTTTTCCTCCCAGAAATGTCAGCACTCTTCACGGCCGGTATCTGATACTGCAGCCTATTCCGATTATAGAGACAGGCCACTTTATTGAAGGGTTAATGTGTGAATCCTAATATGCATTTTATGATGATTACAAATATTGCTTAATTTCATCTTTGGGGACCTGTTGTAGATTACTGAAGCCATGTTAGCATGTCCCACTCTACCATAACCATGCCATGCCCCTTCCCCACTTGGCCAGCCTACTGACATGGCTTTGTTTTTATATTCTACAAAATGACCTTGAAGATGATATAAAGATATATTAGTGTCATATATTATGCATTAGGAGTCACATGTTAACACTCAAAATAAAGTTGCTGACCCATTTAATGTGAATGAAGATGAGCTGCAATACCAAACATGGAAAAAAGTGTCACCTTTTCTCAAAAAAAGCAAAAAAAAAAAAAATAACAGATCCTATTTACTGATCAAGTCTTTAAATAAAGAAGTAAGTAAAGTATATATGAAAGTTTCTGGTTTCGGATAATAATAAAAAAAGTACCAAAATCAAACCCTACAACTTCTGAAAAGTATGGACTTTTTTAGTGGACTGTGGCAGAAGAAAAGGCAAAATGAAGGAATTTACAAAGTCATAATTCAGCAGATAGTAGTAGTAGAAGTGACATGTCTGAATGTTGGGTAATTTCAATGGCATTTTGCACTACATTTATCTTGATAGGCAGTCACCCTTCACATTAACACCTGCACAGCTCCCGTCCACTTTCCTTTCAACGTTCAATACCACAGGTGTTAGCAATTTAACTTCTGCTGTTTGCGCCAATGCATTTATTGTGTTTGATATCTGTCTTTATTACTCGCAGCGCGCTCGTCGCTTCTAATTCCATTTCAGCTTACAGTTGACATTTAGCATTTGTACATTTTTTATAACACGTGTCATTGATGTTGCTGTCGCAGCGCACCTTGGTGCGGAGTCCCTGCTGGCAAATTCCTCTTCATTACACTGAATACTAGCCCAAACGATAGGTTATTGTGTGCAACATTTGATGTTTGTTTGAAACAATTAGATGTTGCAATAGTCTATTGTAAAATAATACCGTTCATAGAAAATAACCGCAATCAACGGCAATTATGTGAGCCAAGCTCCTGTATTACAATTGTCTAAATGCAGGTGCAATAGCATTTGTGAGCTCTTCTACTTTTGAAACAAGTTACTATTTACAGGATATGTGCATTTTGACTTAAAAATGCTCTAGGCAAGCAGTTCAGTGAACTATCTGCAGGTGATGTGTCACTTTAAATGAGGGTGCCCATACAGGACAGCAGGTAAAGAATGGAAGGGTTGTTAGGAAGCAATAATTAAGTCCCTGAGAGGTGACAACTTAAATAAACTGCGTAGATTGATAACCCGTAGCTGAGAATTAACCCTGGATTTCCAGTTGTACCAGATAGGGGGAGGGCAGCGTATTTGAAGCTATCATGAGTTTTGAGAACATTTTGTAGGCCAACCACGGATGTAAGTGATGGTGTTGTGAAAAGGGCCCAAGTGAAGAAAAATTGGAGGAATGACCATTAGGAACGCATTTGTATTTGGAAGCCCCTAAACCTACCCCCCTTTTGAAGACTTATGGGAACTTAAATTTGTGACCTCATGAAATAGGTTATCAAAGAATTTTCAAACCCTGAAGTGTAATGGCATTCAGTAATCTCCTAAGGATGAATGTGTTTAAGAAAAACCCTAAAAGAAAAAAATATATTTGTGTGGTGTTAGCCAGTAGATAAAAAATATTTGGGAGACAATGGGAGACAATTGTAATACAAGGGTACAGTTGTACTCTACTGCCTACCATGTGCCATATATAATAAAGTACTTGTGTCGTCTTTTGGAACAGCCTTGGACCTTGGACCTTCTAACTGACCCTATATACGGTACATTGCTGTATTGTTGGCCGAACCCACTGAGAGCAGTGGTTTTGGTTGTAAGTTTAATGTGCATGGAGAGATCCCAACGCTTCCTCAACAGATGATGTTGGGGGCGTGAAGGATTGGACAATGCCCAACTGGACATGTATGTCTACGGGGGAATCAGGATAAAGGAAGTAGAGACAGTTATTGTATGTACATTGAATATAGCTAGATATGGCCGGCATAAGACACCAAGACCATGGTGCGACTGCTACTTGTTCCCCTACTGTAACTACACTTTTGACTTAAAGCCTATTATAATGCAGCAAATATAATGTGATTGTCAGGTTGGGATAAACAGACAACAGAGGAACGTGAACCCTGAGCTACCCCAACCTCTGTCCCTGCCTATTGCCTCACCCACGCTAAACCGTGGGGCGACAACCACGAAGACTGCGAAATACACTGACTAAGATGCAGGGAATGGAAGACAAGAGACAGACAAGCAAACACAGAAGAAAAGTCAAACAAGCCGAAGTCAAAAACCAACCAGTAGCGAAGTACAAGGGATAAGGCAGAGGCGATGGTCAAAACACAAAGCAAAGGTCAGAACAGCAGAATATAACCACAAGTATAGCTGGTGCAGACAGGGGCGGATTGGGAACTTAAAGTGGCCCTGTAAAAAATACTAAAAGTGGCCCCGTTTTGTAGTTGGGTACAAATTGGATTGGAAGGCAGGGCCAGCAATACCATACTGTGGCACATTATACCAACCCAACAGAGCCAAATACCACAGTCCATCACAAAATACTGCCAGCAGAACAAAATACATCCCCAAAAACTTCCACTGGACGGCCGTAAGGAGGGCCCAGGTGGCCCCCTGGGACATCGGCCCACCGGGAAATTTCCCTGTAAGGTCTATGGCCAATCCGCCCCTGGGTGCAGAGAATCTCAAACACTGGCACGCATGATGGTGTCTGCAAGGTTTAAATGTAGCTAGAAGTCCCACCCCCACAGGTGAAAGAGAAGAGAGACTCCTAAGCACAAAAGTACCCCCTTGGTAGGTGACCAGGTCTGCATAGCAAAGCAGATAGATTAAATAGCTTGCATTCTCTGGCGTGAACCTAGTGACCGAGAACGCGCACCCATCGCGTCCCCGGCACTCTCAACCGTGGTGCGCACTCCCTGCCTGGAACGCGCACCAATACCAAGAGACCGCCGGCGGGAGGAGGAGCCAGACAGGAGAGGGGCAGAAGCCTGGCCACGGGCATCCGTATCACTCACAGAGTCAGAGGCAGGACCGGCGGCACGGGCGCCATGACCGCCAGTCCTGACAGTGATGCACAGAGTAAGGTGGATACATATAACAAATGGGGGTCCTCCTTGTACTGTCGAAGCTCCTGAGATCCTCTTCCATAAGATTAGCCTGGGCAGCAGGTTCTCCACCTGGAGTCAAACTAGTCCATCCCTTTGTCCCCCTAGCACAGTACACCTTCCACCCACTTTCTGGACAGACATTCGATGTAGGACGTCTTGGAGCTCATGTATGCCAAACCAAAACTTATTCTATATGGGAAATCACTTTAAGTAATCAACACAATTTAATGGTGGAAAATGAATGGAATCTCCATTGCCTTGAACTTAGCAGTGACTGCCGTTGAACATTTTCTGTAAATTTCGCACCACTCAATAAAAAATGCAACCTCTCCTTCCTCTCACTTGCTCAATTCCCTCTCCCATTAATCCTTGTACCATGACTCCCTGGAAAGCAATTGAGTCTAAGTCCCTTTAAAACGCATTAATGGTTAAGTCAGATGTGCCAGCTACTGTGTGCGCTGTTCACTAATTTACATCTCTACTGAGATTTATCTGTGACACATGTGTTAGGGGTCATCCGGTGTGCTTTTTTTTTTAGCTTTTTCTCACCTTCGAGCTTTACCTTGTACAATTTGTTATGTGTTCCAGATGTTTTAGTAATACGTATGACATGCACTGGAACAAGGCTGTAATATAGCTTAGTGCTCCCATAGCTGACAATTGTATGTGCATTATTTCTGTCTACTAGACTGGTCGCTAACATGACAGAATCTGCTTACTCATTGAGTTTCAACACCACTTAAACGTCAGTTTTGCTTTTCATAGACTTATTGAATTGTCATCTATGATTCATTGCTACGTATCTAGTAAATGACAAATGATCCAATATTTTACAATCAGCACAGCATTTAAAATGAAGCCTGTGTCCCATAAACCAAACGATTAACCTTAACGACATGAACATATTCCTCTTCATGACCAGTGTGTTTGATGGGCCTCACAGTAAATTACCATCCATGACTCATCAAGTGACGAACACCTCTCATGAATACTATTAGCAATTCATCAAATTTTAAGACTACATCCATTAGTCTTTCTTCAGGTTTGATATTAACTTTGGAGTCGCACACAGAATGTCTTCATTTATATGTAAGGATCTGAGATGAGAGTGGTCATATGATATTTGCATGGTATCATTACTTTCAATAATCTACATACTGATAATGGGCGGCCATTGTGCCTCCCACTGGATTTGTTACCCAAATTTCCTTGTGGACAATGGTTTTATCATTGCATATCTAGGTTGATTAGCCATTTGGTATTTAAAAGGGTTTTTGCTTGAAGACAAACCCTTCTATATATGTCCTATTTTGGCACATAGGCACCATAAAAGGAGGTTCCACACTTGGAGCAGAGAATTCAAAGTGTGGTTCTCACTTTGGCAGACCCAGACCATCTGTGTATTGAATGGAAACCATTCATTGGAATGTCTTAAATGTAATACCACAGTTCTCCAGTAGTGGCCACTGTCTACAACTGGTTTCAGCATCTCCAAGCGATCACAGCTGATCACTGAGGGTTTCTGATGTCAGATCCATCCTGAACATTTACAAGCTGGGCCAGCATCTAAAAGGGCTCGTATTCATGAGCAAATCCATTAAAGGATTTCTACTGATGATCACATCGATTGAAATCTAACTTTCCTATAAATAGGCGTGACATAGATAAGAAAAAAGCTAAGTTTTTTTTTTAAATAATAAAAGCACAGGCCACAGCTTGGGACATTCTTCTAGACATTCCTAGTATTAAGATTCTTCCAAATATAACAAACGGTGGGTGTTCCAAATGAGTTTAGTGTAGGGGGAATGAGACATAACAGGAAAACCCCTAAATCCCTAAAGACTTGCTAATGACAATACTAAAAAAATGACTAAATTATATAAATATTTCACGGGGATTGTACATAGCTCTTATACACCTAAAGTATAATGAACAGTGAGATCTGGTTGCTAATATCACAGTTACAGAGCCATCAGTATGAATTAAGTGACTTTCCTCTACCATAGTCCAGATTTGGTCCCAACATTTTGGCCAAGAGCAAGTAATAGCAAGAAAGTAGCAGTCCTATTTGTTTCTGGCAAAATTACGTATTCAGTGCAGAACAGGATGGATCCCATTAGTGGAGTCGATTAGGCACGGTTGGTATCCATCATGTCAGAGACCCTTGACAGTGTTGTGGTCTCAGATGTGAAGACTTAGCCAGTGAGCATTTTTGTTTCTCCATTTGTTGGTGTCAGTAAGGTTATCAGATATCACTACTGATTGGTGGATCAATTGAACTTAACGATTGCTTTCTTTTGGATACCAAAAGTGTTCTACTGTCAAGCTCTTGATATAAAAGGGTGAACAATCATCTCAGGGCAAAATAAATGAAAGAGATTTTGTGAATAGATATGTCCAGAAAAGTACCTTTGTTCATATGCTCCACCAACTGGTCAAAATTGCCCAATAATGGCTCTTCCCTTTAAGAGATAATTCACGATCTTAAGAACATTTCACATAAAAAGCAGATAACTAGCCCCATGTGTACCATGCCTTAAGATTGACTCTGAAAGCAGATTAAGTTACAATACACATGAGAAAGAGATGTTCTCTAGTCAATTTTATGGAACTCCACAAATTTATCATGGCCAATCCAGTCTGGTTCTCTTTAGAAGAAGACATGCCACATTGCTTTAAAGGTTATGTACATTCCTTAGAAAAATGTGCAGTTTAACCTGATAATTGATTTCGGGGCATTCCCAAGTGTTGTCAGTGGGATACCACATTCCAGGCAAGGCTTGATCTCCACCCAAAAGAATCATTTCATGGATTATCACAGACTGAGTCACTTGGCTTCCTGTAATCTAGTCCATAGCTGTAAAAATTTATATTACCAGAGCCACATGGCGAATTCATGTTTGCACTCACATGTGTCACTCTATGTATTTCTTGTAATTAAATACTGAGCTTGTTCTATTGCTCAATGATGTAGCTGGTAACAATCATTATGATTAAAATAATACAATTCAGTCTGCTTGTGACCTGTAAGGTCCATAACCTTATTATATTGCCAAAGATATGTGTCAAGGAGGTTGGACACATGACCAAAAAGTTAAAATCAGCAGTAGAGGTGTGTGACCTGAGTGGTTGACCGCACTGAAGAGGTAACCATTGGGGGCCACACACTTGAGGCTTGTGATGCCTATAATTTTTAATATTACAATTGATAGCATTTGTTGTCATCTAGTGACAATAAATTGCTACTATTTAAATATCCCACATTGGATCTGAATACTTTTGTAATTATATGTAATTAGAAATGTTGTATAGCTATAGAGTTATTCACTGACATCTATCTGTATAGCGCCACCTGCTGTTTGCTCTTTTTCTAATTGCTTATTCCTGCTTATTGAGATGGTAGCACATGCTCAGTTCCATCTTTCAAGTGCAACCAGTCACACCCCCTGAGAAACTGCCAGCTTGAAATAAATCTAGCAGAGCAATTGGAACAATGAATGGGGAGATCTCTGGATCCATGTGAGGTACAGGGCTGGTTCTAAATTTGTTAGAAGGAGACTGCCATGTACTACATGGTGTCTAATTTTCTGTAGAATAATCATGGGATAATCCCTTCAAGTAATGTACCACATGATTGTATTTTTACTGCTACCTAGATACTTTGCAGAATATTACTCTTGTAGTGCACTGAACAGCATCAGCAATGTATGGAAGTGTTTTTGGCCAACATATGGCACTGTTATTTAGACACCATATAGTATGCCAAATTGGCAGTAACTGCATCAACAGAAGGCACCACAAGGCACCATCCAAAGTATAAATGACCCCTTTCAGTACCGGCATATAAGCAGACAGTGAAGAACAATGCTTATTCTTTCTGCCATGTTTGTTATCCCTGTGGTACCCCTGGAGATTTGAATGGTAGCAACTTTAGTCTCTTCCGTCTTTGGGCACTTTAAAGGGGTTCTCCGGGAATTACTGGGGATGGATGGCGGCCATTTTATTTCTCACAATGATTTCTGACAAAACGAGCCAGTATAGGTAATGAAAGGTATTTGGAAATATATTTATAATAAAGTAATATTTAAGTATTTTGATTTTCATAATTCCCAAAGAACCCCTTTAATAGCCACAGGTAATACTTTTATGGTATGTGTGGCCTATATGTAAAGATTTCATTTATTCTCTAAGACCAGTTAATCAGATTTGTGTGAATGATAGAATGGGACATGTTGGGGCATGCTGCTTTTATTATATTAAGTTGGTTGTGACTGTGCCGTTCTTTTTAGCCCTTATATTATAAGAATTAGAGGGCTATTCCCATAGAGGTGCAGCTACAGATGCCACGTGGCTAATGACTATGTCTTACATTTAAAAATGTATTATTTCTCAGGATCCCTAATTAACAACATGCAGGAGCAGCGCCACACACACAAATGGGGCTATGGCTGGTACTATGGCAGCCCAATCCCATTCACATGCAGAGATAAGTCACTGTGCCAGTGCAAACAAATAAGCATCACCACAATTCCATAGGTCAGACTCCCACCTAATATTTAGGACTGGTCATCAAGGGGTATGCCTATCATAGAAACTCATGGCTTACCTACACTCTCCTATCCTCCATTTGTGTTTTTTGAAAGGGCAAAGAATGTCCTTTCTACACCATTGCATCAAAATCGTGCAGCATGCCACACAAAAACGTGCACTAGGTTGCGGACCATCACAAGCCCTCTCCGTAAGAGAAGGGCCCCTCATAAACCATTCCCTACCCCTCTGGGCCAGAAGGCTCCTGCAAGAGACTGGGACAAGTGGCAACCCTCAGCTGAAGCCGAGGGTGCGCTGGTCTGTGCTCCAGCTTTCATCTAGGCTGCCACCCAAGGTGTCGGCCAGAGCTCAACATACTAGGTCTGGGCTCTCCCTGGAGGGAGAGCCCAAGGGGTTTTGCAGGGGGGAGGGGGTGAGGAACCTGATGGCCACCCCCTGCCCCAGACCTCAGGGAGTTGCCCATAAGGACGCAACAACCCTGAAAATCCTACTAATAAACAAACGTGGATAATGAACACACAGTGAACATTAAAAAACAAATAATGTGAATATGCGCCATTACGGCGGGAGTTCAGAAAACAGCTGAGCAAGCGACACTAGGTGGGGCTGGGGTTGGGTGACCCTCCTTGTGGAGATAGGTGCCGGTCTAGAGGTGGGACCCACCTTTTTTCGCCAAAAATGTATACAATAACCCTTTGAGTCCTGGAAAACTCACAATTTTTTGCACTATTGAAAATTTTACTATTCGGAAATCCTGCCAATCCGAAGTAGATTCTTAATGAACAGTAAAGACTGACACAAGCAGAGTATTAACAGAAAGGATGCATGGAAATCCAATTCTACGTAACAATACAGATTTCCAAGCATCATAATCATTATAACTGTGGTAATTGGTGGACATTATTCTGCTATTCATTCCGTTAGGATAAACTAAGGAGAAACAATCACAGCTGCATCACAGTCATCTGGAGGGGAAGTGTCTGCCTTACTTGTATATACACGGCGTTCTCATGTAAATAAAGAAAAGTGCGCTGCTGGGACCAGATCGTCTAATCACGAACGGCAAATACCTGTTCTGCTTTACTGATGTCTCTAGTCAAGTATGAAAAGAAGCTGAAATGCGTCTGACAACAAGGATGCAAAACAAACAGCGTTCCGCCACAGGGGGAGTCATGCGTTTATAGCGGTGTACACACTACAATACAGTAAAATAATGAATGAAACCCACACAACAGACTTCCATTGATGCTGGAACCTTATAGCAGACACAGTACCCCAGACCTGGGGGTATCTGCAGTTATTTGTAATGTTTTCCCTGTTTTGTAATGTTATGCCACTCATTTCAGCATAACATGTATGGTTGGCAATGGTTGGAACAGTGATAACCACCCTGTTCCTCCTCTTTTGGTAGAAGTTGGCTGGTCTCACTTCCTAACTAGAGAAGGCGTTTGAACCCAGACCGTGTGGAGAAAGAAAGCACATGCTAGAGCTCCGATTCTTCTGTGAGACCATCATTCTAGACTGATCATCAAAGCCAGGACAGCTGTTTGAAAGCTTTGGTGTGCTTTGTCAGCAGAGTGATCAGCAAAACAACAGCTTCGCAAACCCTGCTGCCGGTGAGGGAAAACATGGCAAATACCCATCACCTAGAACAACCACCTGGCCAGACACACACGAAGCCTGCAGCACATCATGGACACCTGTATCACATCTTGGACAGATAGTACATTACAACATTCCCCCTGTCCATAAACATCAAATAAAATTTCCACACAAAAGAATCATTCCATGGATTATTACAGACTGAGTCACTTGCTTCCTGCAAGTACCATCCATTACAGTTATTGTATTGTTCTGGGAATGAAGTGCTCATCAAGCTGTATGGTCTGCTTTTTATCCCATTAAACCCTAGAAGACCTTCATTTATACCAATCTATGCATGAACGTCCCATTAAAATAGATCTTCAAGATTAACTCATGAAGTGTATTGCAGTGAGCATATGAATACCAGTAGCTGTTGGCCTATAGGTAATTCGACCAACACCTATCACTCCTGATCTTCCCATACACATGGACACTGGGATCGGATGAGTATGAAGGGGAAGAAAGGAGAGTCAGACATCTCTGGTGGTGGCTTATCTCACTTGAAAACAAAAGGATAGGGCATGTTAAATACAACAGGCCGAGCCTTCTTTCCCCCGACATCTATCATCAGTGAAACATCAAGGCATCACCAGATTTATGCCAAAACTGGCGGATTTAGTCAACATAAACTTAATAGCCCAATACCGAGTTTTCTTGCAGCAAAAAGTTGCAAATTCCTGCGCAAGGTTCTCTTTTGCAAAACTTTGTGACGTTTGTGGCCGTTTTACACCCAGTTCTTTACTTTTCCAAAAATGTTGGTGCAGGATTTTTCTTGACACATTTATTATACCTTACACCCGAAAACTGATGTAAATTATACTTAAAATCTATGCAAGTTTTTGGCTGGTGTAGATTTGAGGTCTGGCGCACAGGTAGCCCAGGTTACACCACACATTTTACAAGGCCAGTGCCTCTTAAAGGGTTTTCTGAGATTTCCTAACTGATGACCTACTGACCTACTGTGAGCGCCAGAGCCTTCTCAAACAGCTGATCGGCGGAAATCAGATCCTCACTGATCATACACTAGTGCACAGATTAGGACGGGGTACAATATGCCAGTCTTAATAAATCTCCCCTAGGGTGGATGGTCCGATTAAAGGGGCAGTCCTTTGACAAACACTTATCACCGAATACTTGGATGCTATACCTGCTATGAATGAGAGAAGGCATGCGCTAGTCACAATGAATGGTAATCCCTGTAAACTTCCGTTCCTGCTTCAAGCCATGAAAAAAAGAACATTCATTACATTTACCAGTCGATAAACTTGTTAGCTCCTGAGAGCATACATAGCGAGGCCCCAAGTCGCTTTACAAGAATTTAAGTTCCCTTGTTGGTGAACATGCTGAACCCTGCAGAAATGATTTCATCTATTCGTATTAGAACGTCGAGCAAATAAAAAGGAAAACCGTGTTCATTTTCAAGCTGTGTGATTCTGAATAACGGAGCTGGACAGGAAAGGACAGAGCATTCACGGCTGGTTTCACTGGTCTGAACACGCTAGTTCAGCAGAATGCATCTTTTCAGAAGACCGGGCTGGGAAAATGGATATCATGCCTTACAGGAAGCTAGTGATGTAACTATAATGTACTAATGTACTGTCTATATATAAGCAATTTCCAGCCATTGTATGTAATGACCACTACACTACATCACTACATGAACTGATGAGAAGATTATATGTAAAAGGGCATGTCCAATTTTAATTGTCAATTTATATGGATGGCAACTGTTGAGTAACTTTACAATACATTACATTACTTATTTTCTTCTGATCTTAAGTAATGCCCTGTATTATAGCCCAGAGCCGCATTCACAATTCTGCTGTTTGCCAATGAAGCAGCTCATCATCTTATCTACTTAAAGAGGTATTGCCATCTTAGACTTTTATGGCATATCCACAGGATATGCTATAGATATCTCATAGGTATGAGTACCACCTCTTGGATTCACACCTATCTCCAGAAATGGGGTCAACATCTGGTGAGGTTGCTTCTCATTGCCGCCTCAGCCAGTGAATGAATGGACAGAATACTTCACCAACATTGCAGTTGGTAAATAAGGGACTAATAGACCCCATCACAGGAACGCCCCACAAACAGAGTGGGGACATCTTATTTATGGGCAGGATGGGCTTATACTGTATGAGCCATGATCATTTTCGGTCTGGGACAGCCTGAGTTTGCAGGTTCCTGTCTCTCAAAATGAGGGACAGTCCCTGCAAATTCAGCACTGTTGGAAACTATGAGATAGGTGCTCCACATTAATATGTTGGTTAGCAGCTGAATCACCAGGCATAAACAGTTCCTAGGTTCTCGAGGTAGATGAGAATCTCAGAGGTGGTACATTTGTGGCATTTCATGAGGATATGCCATAAATGCCTGAGATGGGAATGCCCCTTTAACTGAACTCCCTAAAAAGGGTTTTCAGAGATTTTGATACTGATGACCTGTCCTCTGAATAGGTCATTAGTATCTGATCAGTAGGGGTCCGACACCTGGGACATGGTATTGAGCTCATCCCCATTCACTATGGGGCTGAGCTGTGCCTAGGCCACTTGAGCGATGAACATGTCGTCACTAGGCCTAGGGAAAGCAGTGAGATGGTTCATGCACCACTGCGAGCGCTGCTGCCTTCTCAAACAGTTGATGATGGATGTCCCGGGATGACCAGAGGATAGGTCATCAGTATTAAAATCTCAGAAAACCCCTTTTATGCAATGTTCTATGCACTTTCTTCTGTTATAGACTTTCCCATAGCAATTCACCATACACTTCCTGGTAAGACTATTCTACCCATGTAGTAAATCACCAGGGCAAACTCTGAATAGACACTGAACTGAACAAGCAAGAGATGTATGAAAACATGGAGGAAGAATGTACATGGAAACAGCCCAGAAGATCTGTACCCCAATCAGGTGGAAACTCTACAGCGATCCCGGCTGTACGTTGTTAGATGCAGGATGGATCGGGCCAGGGGTTTTGGACTGAAAGGAACCAAATGCACTATACCGGGTTATTAGTCCACTCTCTTCATTCATTCTTCCCATCTATGAGCACATCGCTATAATGAATTATGGTCATTATAGGGGGTGCAGAGGGAGCAGTTGCACCGGGATCCATATATTCCTCTACCAAATAAGAAGACACCTGTATTATAAATGGCACATGGAAGGTGGTGGGACCCAGGGACCCAGTCGTATGGGTCATAGTTTGCATTGGGACCCATATGTCTCTGATTTGAATACATTATCCTTTATACAGGGCTGCTTATTATAACAGAAGAGTCATCTGTGGAAGGGTTAAACAGCTACCATTGAAGAATGTGAATATTGTTCCCATAACCTCCTCCTGGCAGTGCACATCTAAATAAAACCTTACAACATGACGCAAGCTAATTCTTCCAGTATAAATCACTGCAATGATCAAAGCCGACCTAATATCAATACTTCTACTTTCAAGTTAAAAAAAATAAAATAATTGGAATTTCAACAAATAAAAAAAAAGTTTCATTTAAAATTCTGGAAAAAAAAATGTTATTACCCACTCCTTTAAAATGCTTCCAGCTATTTCTCGAGCAAGTAAAACTTCTGCCGCCAGCTTATTTAACACTGTCACTAACAACCCTGCCAAAGAGACTCAGCCTGGAATGTATTAACAAATAGGAAACACATTCTTTAGGCTTCAGGATAACGCGTTTCGGTGCAGGAGTGACATGACTGTACTACAGAGTACATCATCCTCTGCTCTGTAGTAGGCAGCCTGTCAGGCTTGAAAAGGTTCCCGCTCATAAAGTCTCATTTCACATATCAATATTAAGTCCTCTGACATGTAAAATAACAAAACAAGCAAACATTTATTTAGGTTTTTTCTTTCTTTTTACAAGGTAATTGCTTTCTCCTTCCCGCTGAGTGCTATTATTTACTCTACAAGGCACCCCGCAGATCACTGTACAATGCACTCAGTAAATGCACGCCGCCTATCCTGTGTGACTGCTGTGGATGGACGCTCCACAGGATCTGGGCCTCATAAAACAAGAGTACATCCTGAATTTATTTATCTCGCCCCACTGTATATCTATCACACTATTAATATTGCTATAAATTTTGCCAGTCCATATTCTGAATGGTCCATTTGTGTAGAACAAACCAGTTCAGGGTTTCTTAGACTAGTTGGCCCAAACTGCACTTGCAATGGCCCTCTCACCTCTCGAGACATGTCAGTTTTGGTATATTTTGGGTTATATAAGGAAGTTAGGGCACAAGATAGTGAACTATATATTGCAGTTTCAGATTGAAACTAAATCTTCAGCTTCCAGAGTGTGTGCCTGTGTGGATGGGGGCATTTACATTCCCGCTCTGCACACAAACATATGAGTTAAACTAGAGCTTTATATACTCAACACGACCATACTCATTAGATCCATGTCGGACAAATCCACCAATTTTGGTGAGTTCAGCTAAGCATCTAATGCATATTGGGCCTCCAGTCTCTCCTCCAATGGCTGATGTTGAGGAGGTAAGGGTTTGGCACATTGGATGTAAACTGCTCAATCCTTTTGTTGTTGTGGAGATAAGCCCCTACCAGAGCTATTTGGTGGCTACTTTCTACCCTCTCCCGATTCACTACACTACAAGTTTATAAACCAAAACTGACCATATTCATTAGAGTGATGTCGACCAAACCCTCCAATTTTGGTGGGTTCAGCTAAGCATCTGTGTATGGGGACACAAGTCTCTCATCAAATGGCTGATGTTGAAGGAGATAAGGATCTGGCACATTGGATGTCAACTGCTCGATCCTTTTGTTTTTGTAGAGATAAGAAACTACCAGAGCTGCCTGGCAGCTGCTTTCTCCTCTCTCCCCATTCACTATATATGCATGCTCAGCCAATGTATACGAATGTATACGTATGGAAGGATCGGGAGAGATAGCTGTCAGCCAAACGAACGTTCATCCAACATTTTATCTCACGCATATGGTCAGTTTAATACTGAGCTACAGAAGTCCAATACCTTAGTATTAAATCGTCAATAGCATCTTTATGTGAACTACATAGAAAAAACACCATGGTTCCTAAAATGCAGAGAGTTTTATAAGCAGCTTTTCCCTTGTCAGGTTACATTATTTGTTCAAGAAATAGCATTGTCAAGCACTTTCAAATGACCTTTACTTGGTTTAGATCTTGTTTGTTCTTCAAAATATTCTGAAAATCACAAAAATCCAAAGTCAACAATACAAACAGAGTCCTAGAGACACCTAATGCTAACCCACATCTTTTGGTTCTGCCAGTAGTATAGATGGGTTAACGGAAAAGATTGATGATTGTTTAAAAATTCACATTACCAAAGCGGATTACATCGCATCTACTGGGGGGATCAACAATGTAAGCCTACCCTGAACCATTATTGGAGAAACAAAGCTTTCATTTTAAGCCTTTGATAACAAGCATAAAATGGACAAAAGGAAAAATTCTTCTGATGTAAGAACAAGGCAAACACTACATGCTTTTCATACAGACTCATTTCCCAAAGCGGTGCAGCATGCACATTTACGTACAGTATATTGACAAACTGTCTCCACCGAACAGGCCCAACATGAGGACCTGGTGTAAACTTAGTAAGATAAAAGAATGGTCAATATCAAAAAGACTACTGCTGGTTATTAGAGCCATCAAACAGACCTTTTCACATATCCTACCCAGGGCACATTTTGCTTTTCTTTTTGTAGCTTCAAGCTTGGTAAATGAATGCTTCGCAGTATAAGAATGCATTCCTTTGTTCATCCCTCATGATAAAACTGAAGACCCTCGGGGAAGGTTAGAATGAAGAGCCTCCTGAAACAGGTCAATGTAGTCCACATGACGAGACACTCACTACACATAAACACTCGGGTCATCTGAAGAGAAAAGACTGGGGAAAACAAGATTAAAATCTCATTCCATTGATTTCTTTGCCTTTCAATAAATTGAAGATGACAGGCCTGGACTATGAATTCATCATTGTATTGGCCAGCCAGTAGGAATGAGATCTTGTTGAGTGCCATGTTTTATTTTTACAGTTTACATCACTACATTTTGAAGGAAACTGTAGAAAGCAAATCCAATGTCATGACAACTTTAGAATGACTGAAAGTCAAAGCCACAATAGCTATTATGTAACTCAGTCTAGAGCAAGGGCATTTTTATAGTGTATATAGAAGTTGTCTCAGATGAAATAAAAAATGCTCGAATATGAAGTGATGTTTAACCCATGAAAACAAGAGCATTTTTATAGTGTATATAGAAGTTGTCTCAGAAGAATTAAAAAATTCTCAAGTAACAAAGAAGATTCTGTTGGAAACAATTGCACAAATCTTTAAAAATTAGGTAACTCAGTGGTCCCTTGAACTTCTAGACTCTAGAGGTTACTAGGGGTTGTATCTTGCATCTGATCTTTGGTTACTTTAAAAGATAAACTTGGTGTCATCCTTTCAAAAATATTTCATCATAAGACTGTTTTCCATACCATAAAGGGTAAGATTAAAGGGGCTTTCTAATGAATATAACTAATGTGCATATGCCCTATCAGCCTATTCAAACATCATAAGGTGTGTTGCCTGCTTGAGATCCCCTTCTATGAGCCAGAACTAAGAGGCACCCTGTACAAGCAGCTCCCTTCAGGGATGACCATTTGAATTGCCGGTAGGTAATATCAAATTTCCCCTATAGTCGCCCCGGCAGGGAAAATTCCCTATGGAATTCTCCTGGCCAAATCAGTTGTTTGTTACTGGTGCCAGGAGACAATTGGCTTATTGCCCCAGCGGTCAAATTTTGAAACAAATTAAAAGACAACCACTTCAATTAGGAGAGCTTCTGGCCATCTGCATTTTGATAATTTCCCTAATAGACAACACAAAGGTGAATTGAACACAGTTATGTGGGTGAAACGAACAATGAAGAGAAATATAGTATTACGTCAGAATTCTAGACTATCTAGTTCCTTCAGAGCTCACAAGAGACCCAGCTTAGGTTGGCCTCATACCCTTTCTGCATAGTTGATGTGAACTTTTGCTAGGCCTCAACCTCTCTATCAGTGCAGTGGAAGCAAGCAACCAAGAAGGAAGTGGAATTTCTGTCCTAGAAATGTGATAGCTTGAACTAACCTCAAGAATGGGGCCTCAACAGCCCAATGAACATTGACCTATGGCATCTGATTGATGGAACCCTATCGCTCATGTAAGGGAAACATAACACTGCATCCCACTGTGTATTCGACTATGGTAGTGTGGTTACTGTGGTGCTCATCTTCGTATATTTCTGTGTGGCATGTGGATCAACCATCTAGATATAATCCTTAATGGATAATATTATGAGAAGAGTACCATTGAAATAATATGGACAAGGGACACGTTAAAAGGAAATACTAATGAATTCTAATGAATTTCTTCCATTGTAATGCCCCTCACAAGCACACAAGTGTAAATTGTACAAATTTTGTAAATTCTCCAAATTAAGAATTCAGCAATATCCTGGCATCAGGCTTTCATTAACATAATACATCTTATAGGCTTACATGAAGTGATTCCTCTATAGACTACCAATTTACATTACCTGAGGCTGAACTTAAAGTAAACACGATTATGCTTAATTATGGTAATCGAGCAAGAATGAGCTTCTGTCTCTCGAGCCTACCAAGCGGGTGTAGAGCATAATTCAGCTTTACAGTAAATAGCTGGAAATGCTTCCAATGAGAATTATATTCATCAGAGGCTTTGAACAATCACTCTGTGATACAGGCAGGGGTAGCAGATTGGCCTTCTCTTTCATATGGGCAACTTTCTATTCCAGTGTCGCCAAATAGAACGGTCCAGAAATCTGATTAATGTGAGATAGAGCCATTGTCTCTCCATCTGGTGGGATTTAATCCCACGCTTCTAAAAATTGCACACATACAAAAATATGTTGTGTTCCCCAAGATGTCTGGCCTTGATACGCCAATTATCACATGTATTTGTGTCCTTCAGAAAATAAGATAGACTGAACTCATAAGGCTTGTATGTATCTCAGTAGTAAAATATTCCTGGGGCTTTCATGCTGCAATAAAATAAAATGTACAGAAGAGACATGCAGATGTGATGATGAACGGGATCTGTCTACTCAGCAATAAAGATACATTTCTAGATACATTAATTCTAAACAGAAATTTATGTAAACTTATTTAGGGTGTCTTATTTAAGTCTCGAAAAGAAGACTGGCATAAGAGGTAGGGCTCTGCATCTGTCATCTGCTTTTAAAGTTACCAAAAATGTATGCAGTTGGGCAAGGTTTCTGAAAGAATCTTTGTACTGAGGGGCACCAAAACATTCAATATGAAGATAGAACGTCCAAACCATGGGAAGTTTATTCCTGTAAACCCTGGCTAATCCATAAGGTAAAACAGGAACTGTCTACACTAAAGAATCTACCCTATTCCAGTCACTGCACTTTAAAAGTTACTAAAAAGTTATGGAGTTGGGCAAGGGTTCTAGAAGAATCTCTGTACATGAAGGGCACCAGGACATTGAATATTAAAAATTAATTCCTGTGATTCCTGGCTAATCTATAAGAAAAAACAACTGTCCACACCGATGCCTCTACCCTACGCAGGTCACTGCACTCACAAATCTCTTCACAGAGTTATATTTCCTCCTTCATCTCTGTCCATCACGCTACCCATGCTCTACGTACTGCCAACAATCTAAAACTAGCATCCTCCATAATCCACACCTCCCCGTCCTGTCTCCAAGACTTTTCTCATGCTATACCAGTTCTGGTTATCTCTTTTAGAAAACCCAGTTATTGTATATTAGAAATTCTGCTTAGGTAGAATGAAGTTCTTCTGTTCAGGACGCTACGCTATTAGCAAGAGTCATCATGAGCTACAAAGAACTCTGGAGGAACTGACATGTCCATTCATCACATCCATCCATTGCTTTCATTGGTATCATTGTAATGTTTCATTTCCCCTGTGGGGGCACTGTAGGGTAACTGAACACTTCCTGCCTGTTTCCCTTACATGATCAATAGGGTTCCATCAATGAGATGCCCAGTGATCAGCTTATTGTTGGGGGACCTTTACACAACAGAGGAGAATCCCTTTAATGAGAAAGTACTCTTGGAGCAGGATTCCCACATTTAAAATATATGACTATGAGCGGAGTATAAATGTATGTATAAATAATATAACACATAGAACTAGGGTAAGTAGATTAAACATTAATGAGATGGAGGGAGTCCCTGCCTCAAGATGACGACGTGAATGGCATATCAGGATTCGGGCTAAGATGACTGTCGTATACCATGCTGATGCAGAACCTTTCTTTAGTGCATATTGTATGCAATACCTTTGCCAAAGCATTCAGAGCACTACAATAGCGAATCAATACTACGATGCATTTATTTTCTCTTTTTCTGAAGCAGGGAATGTACGCAGCCCTGTGATAATGAAGACAAATGTCAACTGAGGCCATAAACTAACAAACTGGGCAGAGGGCCAAATGTTTCTGTGACTACGGTGACACGTTTTTCCACAGTATGTGACATAAATCAGCAGAAGAGAGTCTGTTAATAGATAGGACCTGCCTATGGTAGCTAAATGCATTCATATTATTATACTACAGGTTACTTGGTGCCATATATATATAGATATATTTTTTTTTTATATGACAAATGAAGTAACTAGCCATAAACCTGCTCAGTAGGTAAGCATTTGTCAGCATATTTAAACCATGACGAAGCAGGTCATACAACATATGGCTCAATGGCATGAAACAGCATGTATGTTATGTGACGAAACGCATACTTCGCACAGTGACCATGCAATGACCTCTAGATGAGGGAGTAGCTCCTCTTAAGGCTGAGCCCAGCAGGAGTTCCCTTTGAAGTGGAGCACGAGTTATCGGTCACACTGTACGGAGCTCTGCACATATGGTACAAGCCAGACCACTTCATTATTCCCCAAGAGGAACCCTCAATCTCTTCATCTGTCTACAACATATTAATGAAGGAATGACAGAAAGGTGGAAAACGGCCAAATTATCACAGCGCTTCTTCCCGGATACGATGGTGTGGTTGAGATGGAAGAAGGTTTTGTGTTTTAAACCACATTCCCTGTTGCCTCCATGTTAATAGCCTATAGGCTATTTTATAGCAGTCTGTAATCTGGTGGTCATGTGCAAATGACTCATTTTTGTACACACTTGCTGTTAAATAGCTTGAAGGTCCTCAGGGAATAATAATTTCCTCAGCAGTTTTGGATTACTCTCCTGCTAACCCCAGTCATTACAATAGGGTTGTGTTAGGGACCTGCTAATTAAGGCTGTGTTCGCATCACTATCAGAGGTGCCATTTGGTAAGTCTGCCTGAATTCTTGGTAATTCTGATTAGAAGACAGTAAGAGTAGAAACATTGATGGAACCCGGTGGTCCTCATCATTGTGCAATAGAGTCCGCTCAGCTCTGGTGGAACTCATTATACGACAGATCAGGCCAAATAATGTGGCTTCTGCGATGAACTGAAGACACAAAATGAAACATAGCCTTAGAAGTTTACACTTTCATAAGGTTTTCCCACAGTAGGCAATGATAACATATTGCTGGGTATTAGCTACCTGTCAGAACAGAGGCATTCGTCCACTCAGAATGGGTGTACCTGATCCTAATTCCTGGCCCAGATGTGGCCATGCCTGCCCTGTCATTATCCATGAATGGAAGGTACAGAAAAATGCCAAGAGAGTGCCTCCCTGTAGTCTGGAAAGGTGAGGGTCCCAGCAATCAAAGTGAGATGCCATAAATGTCTATAAGGCATCATGCACACAGCCATATTACAGATCTGCATAATCTATAATACAGCAGCCTTAACAATCTGTGGGTCTGTACTGTCCTTCTTCTGTCATACATATATTATCCATCAAATTCTGTCTTACAGAGAGATTCTCTATATGCTGCTGCACAGGCTCCTCACACGTCATTGTCACGTGCATAAGGGTAAAGTAAAACCCACCTAAATGTGTCATCAGAAAACAATCTGTTATTAAATTAAGTTTTTGTGTTAAGCATGTTTTTTCATGATTAAAAAAAAATCCTTGTAACTATATTTTTAAAAGAATCTTAAAAGGGTTTTCCAAGAATTTGTAACTGATGACTTATCCTCTGGATGGGTCATTAGCATTCGATCGGTGGGGGTTCCCCGCTGATCAGCTGTTTGAGAAGGCACCGGCGCTCACAGTAGCGCCGCTGCCTTCTCTCTGCTTACCAAGACAGTGTCATACACTGTACAGCAGCTGTGCTTGATATCACAGCTCACTTCAATGGGGCCGAGCTGCGCCTAGTCCATGTGACGGGTGAACGTGACATCAGGTGGCCTAGGCAAAGCTGTGAGAAGGCTCGCATCGCTACTGTGAGCACCGGTATGTCCTCGAACAGCCGATCAGTGGTGGTCCCAGGTGTCGGACCCCACCGATCAGATACTGATATCTAGATGATAGGTCATCAGTTAAAAAATCTTGAAAAACCTCTGTAGTCCTGCAGTTTTCCTTAAAAATATGCTAAGGCTACTTTCACACTAGCGTTAGCACGGATCCGGCACCTAAAGGGTGCCGACGGATCCGTGCTAACGCTATACATGTGTGGAGCCGGAGCAGCGCTCCGGCCCCACACATGACACACATTAAAACAACACACAGACTACATACAAACAAACATACAGACATACATACAAACATACAGACATACATACATACTCACATACTCCCGGGACGCCGGCAGAACGTCTTCACGCGCCTCCTGCGCGCAGTGATGACGATTCCCCACAGCGCCCTCTGCTGGGCGCAGTGGGGAAACGTCATCGCAGCGTGCAGGAGGCGCGTGAAGACGTTCTGCCGGCGTCCCGGGAGTATGTGAGTATGTATGTATGTCTGTATGTTTGTATGTATGTCTGTATGTTTGTTTGTATGTAGTCTGTGTATGTATGCCGGATCTGGAATGCCCCCCCATTGGAAATCAATGGAGGACAGATCCGGATTACTGGTGTGTCCACACCAAACGGATCCGTCCCCATTGACTTCCATTGGGGGTCATTCCGGATCCGTCTTGGTGCGGATGCCTGGACCGGAGAGCAAACCGCAGCATGCTGCGGTTTGTTCTCCGGTCTGAAGACGGAACGGAATGCTTTTAGGAGCATTCCGTTGTCTTCAGTTCAGTTTTGTCCCCATTGACAATGAATGGGGACAAAACTGAAGCGTTTTTTTCCGGTATTGAGCCCCTTTGACGGAACTCAATACCGGAATTTAAAAACGCTAGTGTGAAAGTAGCCTAACTCTTTCTGATTCCTTTTATGTCATCTCATTATCATCACAAGTACACAAATCAACACAATTACAATTACAAGTAACACCTATATCTAGATTACAAAGGAGCCATCATTCACAATAGGTGATGGTCACAGCTTATCTATTCCCCTCCCTGCACACTGACCTCTGCACAGGTCACAGATGCCTAGAAAATTTTCCTATAGAAGTCAGTGAGGTCCCCTCCTGTCTATTGCGTCTATGGCCTATGGTGGCTTCTGTAAAGAATATCTCTAATAGCTTTTAACAAGAGCTCAGTCAAGATGGCTGCCCCCATAATAATATCATAAAATGAAAACAGATTAGAAAAAAAACAATATTCTGCATATTGAAGTAGCCAGGACCCCCCCTTCCATAGTAGGCTACTGTATGCAGAAATCTTTAAGTAAGATCCATGTAGTCTACAAACAACTCTTGAAGCTGGGTCTGTAAGAATAAGTGAAAATTGTTCTAATGTAAACTACTGTAATTAAATGACCTCTGTTCTGCTTCTTTGCCAGTCGTCAATAGACTTTTGTGCTCCGGTTATCCCACTTAGTCTGAGCTTGTTGTAACTTGCAGAACGGCTGAGAGGAGATTACCACCTTCATACTCCCCCCACCTGGTGGGTGCTCCAGTATTAATGGAGCAGCATTTACTAAGAGAATATGGTCTTTTATAAACCAAACATCTACAGTACAAGAACGCTCTTCTGACAGCTTGTCTCCTGTCACTAACCTAGAAGACGCTCTAAAGACTTCAGCATTTCACACATAATGACAGGAGGTATTTCCCCTCCCCCGCCATTAAGATACCTAGTTTTAGGCATTCTGTGGCTCTCAATGTATCACATAGAAAGGTGTGAGGGATGTGAGCTTGGACTTGTAGTCAAATATCTGAATTGCTGCAGAAAACAATGGAAATTCTGTGCCAATCAATGACATCTATAAGGAAACACAAAATGCTATATACTGTATATAGAAAATATAGAGCTCAAATTACAGAGCACAAAACATACCTTGTATATAGTTTCTTAAAACATTGAACTGTATGGGGGTGTATGCTGTCATCCTGTCCCTTTAGACAAGAGAACCATGTGGATCCATGTAAGCCTGGATTATTGATGAGCTGAGACTTTAAAAAATTGTGTTGGTATACAAGTATAAATATGCTCATTGTGTAAGACTTGGTCTTCCTGTATTCACTGTTCAGCTGGCCATAGACTTGAGATGTTTGATGGTGGAATAAGTTCTAGGAGCCCTTTTGACAATCCTATACCCATTAAGATAGGACACCTTTTTCTTGATGTCCCCCTCTCTTGAAAGCAAAGTACTGAACAAGCATGTTAATGGGGAAGTCAACTGAAAACTATATTTGGGAGGCCATACACAGGAGATTGCCATCACCAAATACTTTGTTTAGCCAACAACTATCTTTCTCTATGCCCCCAAGATTGCATGTGCCCTGATTGGGAAAGGGGAGAAGGCCTCTGTAAGAAACCTTCTGCTGGTGACTTATCTTCCAGAGAAAAAGAGGATTAAGCATGCTGAAATCCAACATGCCTGATCCTTCTCCTCCCTTACATTTGTCTTCAGGGCAGAGTCAGGAGGCCCTATACACATTAGATGGTCGGCGATGAAACTGGCGGATTCAGCTGATATACTGTGAGTCCAAGGGCTGTAATACACCAACAGACTATCAGACCAATAGTGAGATGTATAAAAAAGATCTGTGTGTGTAAACAGCCATCTGATCAATGATTGGTCAGATAATCTGTTGGTGTAGTACAGCACTAATATGCCTGGCTGGTGTCAGCATTACAGTATAGTTTCTACATTGTAGCAGTACTTGCAAACAGGTGTCACATAACAGCCAAGCCCCACCTTGAACAGTAACTACTAAAAATGTCAGCTAGGAATGATTCATCATGTGGTCTGATTGAACAATACATTGTTTAGGCCCAAGTTACATGGTGACATTTTGTAAATTTGCAGCATTATCGCAATACAACCTCAATTTTTCCTTATAGGAAATAAAGGTGAAGAAAACCTTCCGACCATCACAAATATCCAGCCGGGTTAGCTGACTTGGAAACCCTGAAGATGCTTTGCAGTAATTCTACAATTTTCACACGTTGCTGGGAAGCCTACAGATTTTCAGTCTACAGTTTTGAAGCTCAATCATCACGTGTCCTATTGAGGATTTCATCATTGTAGCATTATGTGAAAATAATACCCACCCTGCCCTAGAGTCATAATAAGAAGCTGAGGAACATACAAGCTCCTAAACTAATAAATTCTGTTCCTCTCCTTAACCATAATTGCCGTTTAGGACTCTAAAGTTGGCCACACACTTTCATTAGCTGTTGGTCAAAAAATAGTTCAGCCAACAGCTAGCTCTCTCAACTCCATCTGGACTTCCCCATACACATACATGTTCAGTTCGGGCAAACATTTATGTGTATTCAACGTAGAGAGAGGAGAAAGCCACTGCCAGTCACCTCTTATCTCCTAGGAACAGCGAAAATATTCACTTTGCCTGATCCTTCTCTACTTTGACGTCATCTAAAAGGGGAGAGTCGGGAGCTCCTCCCACACATATTAAACTGTTGGCCAAACTCAACATTCATGGCAGGTTCGGCCAACTATATATTAACGTGTATGGGGTCCTTAAAGCTGTCCATAAACCTTCAACATCTGTTAATCAAACACGTGTTCAGTTGACAGCTCTTCCTCCTGACTTCTCCATACACATGCACACTCAGCTCTCAATGAGGTGAGGGTAATAGGTTGCTGACAGACACCTCTGGGGGTTTGTGAGAACAAAGGATTGGGCATGTTGAAGTTCAATTTCCATATTCTTCTCTACCCAGCATCATCTGTCATGGCGGATCGGCACACCCCCATATAGATAACATAGTTGGTCAGCAGGTTCAGCTGACGTTGTTCTTATGTCTATGTGCATCTTTAGACAGTTGGGTGATGTCTGTAATGAAAATCATATTGGTTGTCACCAAGCTTTTCTGTAAACACATATAATGAAGAAAGTTAAAAAGATGGGGACAACCCAAAGACGTAGACTGTGTATCAACACTTGAATGCACAATGTAATGTCTTAAGCTGTTGCCTATTATTTCCCCAGTGGCACAAAGATCCTGAGTACAAACTACGGACCATATGTCTGTTCATCATCACATCCTGTGACTTGTAGTTCCAGACAGCAATAAGCTGAACACCTCTGTTGTACGCGAAGGTGATGGCTGAGTGCTAATGTCACATCCTCTCAGTGAGACGAGCTGAGTCCAAAAAAAATTCCAAACACTAATGTTAGCTTAATTTGAGAGTAACCAAGTTACCTTATCCTTTTGTACCTTTTGGGAATGAAAATCGATTAGAAACAGTATAGCGCCGGAACCATAATAGTAAAATGTACCACAGCCTTGTGCTGACTCCAGACTTGTTTCCTGTAATTGTCTTTTAAGCTGCAACAATGGTGATTTCCACAGAAAAGAACGGCCGGTCACAATGACATTGATACATGAACACACAGCTCTACCTTGATTCCATTTTAAATACAATTATTGTCAGTTTCCTTTGAAAGTTCTTCCCTCGGCTCAAGCAGTGCACACGAGGCGAAAACTTTCTACAAAGAGAACCGGCGCGCTTCGTACATTTTTACCAAGCCATTGTCCTTGCCTATGGGAGGACAAAAGACAGCAAGGCAATTAAATGTGGCTCTACAGTTCATCTGGGTTCACAGCAAGCTCATATGCGTCTACTAAACAATGACTTCTTCACAAAACCATTACATCGGTATGTGCCCAGGACAAAAGCCCCAAATCCTGCAGGTAGTGGTCAGGCCGCGGATTACTATTAATACTAATGATATTGATATGAAGAATAGTTTTAGGCAACTTTAGGTAATTGTCATGCTTGTCGCCGAGGTTGCGGTTATACTAGGACCATACAAACTGAGTGGCTGGAAAGGTTCCTCTGCACTATACTGTGATAGTAGGGGACCATGTTAGAGGTTTTGCACTGGAGCCCAGGAGATCCAAGTTATATCTCCGTATGCACATACATATCACTGCTACAAATTGAAAAATCGACAATAAATGATCCTCTGACCATACTCTCATTTCTCTCCTGTTCCTCTGCCAGATTTCCCAACATTTCCTATGAACAGGCAAAACTGATAGCGGATGGGAACATAAATGTCTACAGATGTTCAGAGGAGGCAGAAGATTTCCACTGCGTAAATGGTTGAAAGATCTCCTGTAAAATTCCCATGTGTCCACAATGCAAAATTAGGGCCCATTTCCATGGGCAGATTATTGAATGTTCATGCGAATGCCTGTTTCCAATTACTGCCCTGTGTAAATGTGTTGCCGATCACCCAACAAACAACCCAAACAATTTTTGTCAGTGTAAACCATTGTTTATGCGACAGATAAAATAATAATTTGTTGGCTGAAACAAATACAGTTTAAATGAGAAGGCACTGATCAGAAATGAGCTGTCCATTCCCAATATCTTCTTGGTGTACCACCCATACACTCAAGGGATATTATACTACTATATTTGTTCACCCTTTCGTCTACCGCTATGCTCCACATTGGTATCTCTCTATCTGTGGCTTAGTTTGGCTTATATTGTTTGTCCATCCAATCATAACACAGACAATGGGACAAAGCCTTATTTTGAGAAAGGACTTGAAACATCCTAAGAATCATGTCTGTCAGCTTTAGAGTTTGATGGCCTGAATGCAGGAACCTCTCTCAACACCCTGTCATATAGCGCCATGGTAGACTTCACTCTGACTTGTAAGTTTCCTGTAGACATCTTGGCAGTTTTTGATAAAGTGAATGTAGGCAAGAAAGACATGTGTCTGAAAAACATGTTCACAAAGTTAGCGTTTGGTCAGTCATTTCATCAGTGATGGAATTTGTGAGCCAAAAACCAGGTTTGGAGCCTACACAGAGATAAGGTATAAAGGAAAGATCTGCACCTGTTCTGTGTTGTTGACCAGAACCTGATTTTGCATCAAAATCACCAAGAAGGCTTAAAAATAGGATTATTATTCCAAGACAGAAATGAAAGCTGTAAAAGTCAAACTTGGCAGTCTGATTTCCAAATGCCTATAACTGCTTGGTAACCAACCACAAAAATTATATAATCAGAACCAAGATCCATGTATAATGTAATATGTATGGTGCAGCTAAAGGTTACAGCTGCTTGTTATTGTCTTGGAGAATGCCATGTAACAACTAGTGTTGATTGAGCACCATAGTGCTCGGGTGTTCGGGTACTCGGGTCGAACACTAGGCAGTGCTCGAGTGCTCGAGCACCCGAGCACAATGGAAGTTAATGGGAGAACCCGAGCACTAAACCAGGCATCCCCTGCTCTGAAGAGGGGAGGGTGTCTGGTTCATAGGGAAAGGTGAGAAAATGGTGGAAACACCATTGAAAGGGTTTGGGAACAGCATGAGGAGGATGTCTGGATGCATCTTGGACTACAAAGTCGCTGCTTTGAACGATGTTGTCCGAGTATTACACCACTTTTACGGAATGACAAGAATACCCCCCAAAACCGAAGATAACACTGATTTTAGAGGAAATATTGTTAGGAAACATATATTTACTTGTACATAAAACGCAAGTGCTGCCAAAAATTACAAGGAAGAGGCACTCTGATTCAACCGGTATATCACATAAGGGAGGTTCTCATCCACATTGTGGTACAATTGCTCATGTCGTGGGACTCCTACACTCAGATAATGTTGCCTTGATTAGCGACAGAAAAAAATACACAGGATTTCAGTTATTTAGGATACAGAAACGTTATAATGCACATGCAACACAGGTAATGTCGCCTTCATTATCAGCAGAAAAAATGACACCGGATGTTAGGTATACAGGATACACAAATGTTATAATGCACAAGCAACACAGGTAATGTCGCCTTGATTAGCGGCAAAAAAATGACACCGGATGTCAGGTATTTAGAATACAGAAACGTTATAATGCACACACAACACAGGTAATGTCGCCTTGATTAGCGGCAGAAAAAATGACACTGGATGTCAGGTATACAGGAGACAGAAACGTTATAATGCACACGCAGCGCAAGTAATGTCGCCTTGATTAGCGGCAGAAACAAATACACAGGATTTCAGGTATTTAGGACACAGAAACGTTATAAGGCACACGCCTTGATCAGCGGCAGAAAAAATGACACCGGATGTCAGGTATATAGGATACAAAAACGTTATAATGCACACGATGTGCAGGTGGTGTTTAGGTCAGGCAAACGTGCGTTATTTTTGCCCCAAAAGAAAAAAAAAATATTGCAGCCAGATAGAACAGTAGTCTTTAAAAGGACTTTTGGGTCTTTTAAACAACTAGCCCTGACTAGCCAAATTTTATCCCTACACTATCTGTCCCTCCTTGCGCAAACGTTATACAGCAGACACAACGCAGGTAATGTCGCCTTGATTAGCTGCAGAAAAAATGACACCGGATGTCAGGTATATAGAATACAGAAATGTTATAATGCACATGCTGCACAGGTGGTGTTTAGGTCAGGCAACCTTGTGCAATTTTTGCCCCCCCCCCCCCAAAAAAAAATAATATTGCAACCAGATATAATAGCCCTTAAATGGGCTTTTGGGTCTTTTCAACAGAAAAACTAGCCCTGCCTAGCCAATTTCTATGCCTACACTATCTGTCCCTCCTTGCAGCATCTCTCCCTGACTAAGACTGAGCCGGGTCACATGTCACCGGGTGTTATATAGCACCCGATGACGCGTTCCCAGCCAGCCAATCACTGTAATGCCAGTAGCCAACATGGCTACAGCATTACAGTGAATGCCAGTACCTCCCCGCACGCTAATTGGCTAAGTAGCGTGCGAGGAGGGGACTTGAGCATGGAGCTCGAGCACACGCGTTGCTCGGCCGAACACCACGATGTGCCGAGCATAGCCATGCTCGAATGAATATAGTATTTGGCCGAGCATGCTCGCTCAACACTAGAAACAACACATCATAGCCAGCCAATTAGGTTTCTAGATAGAAAAAGGTAGTTCACACCTGATAGTTGTGAGGCACTGCAGTCCTTCTGCAATGTGCTACAGCATTATGAGCAGGACAGCCTGAAAAAACCCTCATTCTACGGACTTGTTCACACAGTATTTTTTGTGTGTGACTGGCCAGGCCAAAAATCATGCAAAATCCTTATGGAAACTGTCACTCTTTGTTGTCAAAGCAAATCTGTGCTTCCATACATACCACTATGGATTATTTCCTACCATGGATAATGTCCCCTCTTGATGCGCTTTCCACCAAAAACCATGACAGGTGCTCGCTTGCGGATTAACCTCATTGAATAAGGTTAAAGTCATGGGCGGACTTGCTCTATTCAAAATGCAATACTGCAGCAGAAACCCAAGGTCCAGACTTGAGTTTCTGATGCAGATTTCCACCGCAAGTATTCGCCAAGTGAACGTACCCTAGGAGAGCATTTGTAGACTTTCTAGATATCATATAGTAAATTTGTGTCGTAACATCTGTGAAGAACGCCAGAGAATTCCTTGCCATATTTGATTTCCTTGTGATAAGTGGTGCCCAGACCACATATCCCAGACCTACTTCTGTAGATGAATAGCAACAGGAATACATATGTTAGTGGAGAAGTTAGGGATGATAGCTAAGGTGTCCCGTGTCTACATATCTATATCCAAGAAAATGGAAAAAGAGAAAAGACCATTGTATTCTAGGCATTTTGTTGGCTAGTTTTGACAAAAAGAAAAAAAAAATCTATGATTCTAAACTCTCGGAGAACAAAGACTAAAAAGAGAAAACCACAGTAATATGTTCCTCCTAAAACTTCTAAACGTCTAAAACACACAATCCTCACTGCTGTAAGGTTGAAAGTGGTTCAGTCATCAGACAGACCCACAGGCACTCTGCATAATTTGACTTTCTCTGCAGGCTGCAGCGACTACAATGCTGGAGAGAAGCAGAGTTGTATCATAAAGCCTTTTTTTTACCATGAAACCACCTCTATCAGTTTACACGGTGAGATCAAAGCAGCGGACATATCAAAGAACTGCTATAAACAAACATAAAGCCGATGTTCTGAACGTGTCATGTCACACTTAAGGCAGGAAACTGCAATACGACGGTTCTAATCCGAAGATATTGGACACCGGCACTGCCATAAAATGTTTAATAATATAGCTGTCCAGATCTGGCTGTCTACAAGACTAGACATCTTCCTTGTCAACAATAGCCATGGATTAGCTGGCATCTTGGTGCCAGATCCGAGCTCCTTCTAATCACCCTTTGTGTTTCCCTTCTCTTTTTATCTTATTATTCTAGCGCTTCTCCCATTCATTTTTAATCTGATGTGGAACTACTGGCTATTTGTTGATGTTTCCACGGAGGAAGCAGTTATCTGTGCGTCTGCCATTGCAATAGGTCCACATGAAAGCATCAATGCTGCCAAATTCCTTCCTGCTAGTTGTGCTCCGACAGTGGACACCAGGGTGTTGGCACTCACATCTCACTAGGCCCACAACAGCAGACAAGCATCATCATGAAGTCATTATCACACTGTCTTTTGTAGCTCAGTCTCTTAGGAAATTCCCAAGTGACCTAACCCCGTCTCGTACCATTCTCCATTTCATTAATTATTTAGACGATATTTATGGCATATCAATAGCCGGCTGGACTTCTTGCGCACAATAATCTATATATCACCATCCAAAGAAATAATAGATGAAACAGCTCATACTGTATGTCATTGTGAAATCCATAGGAAAGGGCCTTGTATAGACGGCCGCCATTCTGCATGAATTAGAATTACGTCCTGCTGAGCTATATGAATAAGAGATCTATCTGAAGATTTACAGTAAATAGACAAGCCTTCCAGGCCTACTGAGAAAATATTTCATTGACGCCAAATGCAACTTGCCTCCAATAAACAGGAAAAATAGAGAATAAATGATTAATGTGATTGAGTTCCAAGGGTAAAATTTTCTATTGGGGCCGACAATCATCGCTGCACCACTCATAAGCACATACATTCTTGTTTGAAATAATTCCTTAAAAACTATTTGACGCCATATAGACAGAGCCCTGTAAAGGGGTTTTCCAAGATTCTGATATTGATGAGCCATCCTCAGTATAGGGCATCAAAATCAGATCAGTGGGGGGTCCAACTCAAGGCACCCCAGCCAATCAGCTGTTCGAGGAGACTGCAGCTGTGATATCAGGTTTATTCCTCACGTAGTCGTAGGAGAAGCTCAGTCCCATTTAAGTGAATCAGTCTGAGCTACGATACCAAGGAAAGGCTGTTAACCAATGGACGGCGCTGAGTGCTTGGTATACTGTGTGGAGGCATGCGACACTCACTGGAGCGCTGCAGCCTCTTTAAATTGCTGATCAGCAGGTGTGTTGGGAGTTGGACTCCCACCACTCTGTTATTGATGATGACCTATTCTGAGCATAGGTCATCAATATCAGATTCTCAGAAAGCCACTTTAATTTAGGATAACTTCCTAAAAAGGGCAGGCCAGCAGGTGAGCCCTAACACAGTATGCAGGGGAGTAACTACCATAGCGGCAGACCCAGTTGGGATCATCTCCTCTTCTACTGGAGGTGAAAACTTGGTCAGGACTCTACCCTCTAACTTTTAGCAAATGAGGCAGTGGAAAAATGGCCCAAGGGTCATTGAAAAGGGTTTAGGCAGAAACCTTCTGTCCTGTGGGGGAGTGGGGGCTGGTTTGATTCTTGGTATGGGGCCTTATTTCTCCATGTACGCCATTGGCAGTATGCAAACAGACAAATGGGTAGCCTACTGGGCTGGCTGGCAGAGAGAGACCAAGTGGCTGCTTCCACTACACCTTAGTAAGAAAAGAGTCTTGTATGTGGCTATATGGGGTCCCATCAGTGTCCTACATATGGAAACAGAAATAGGGAAAAAAAAACTATTCTGAAGTAATTTGTGCTGGCGTGCCTCTCAAGGGATAAGGTTCTGCTTAAGGAAATCCAGTTGGTATTGGAAGTATTACAGGCAATGCTTCCTGGGGAAAAGTATGCACATTAGCTACCCTCCAGAAAGTAGAAAACTGTCTCTCCAGTGCCACCTATTCGTAAGTACTTCTTTCATCAGTGTCTAACCACAGAAACTTTACACAGACTAGTCATATTAGATTGGTGTCTCTGTCTTAGTAGTGAGTTAGTTTTCTTCCTTCTGAAGAAGAGTTATTTTACATACTGACATGGCTAAAATAGTAATTTGGTAGCTGCAATGATTTTTTCATTCTCATGTTTTTGAAGGGACAAGTGGGAAAAAGGATGGCTTGATGGGTTTTTTTTTGGTGGAGTTCTTTATAATTGACCACAGGAAGGTGCTTTATAATATAGCGCTGCTTAGTAAACACGCGCTCTGAAGACTTTTAACCAGTGTCTTTCATCGCACTAATAGATCTTAAAGACAGACAAGTCAAACCTATTATTCCAGTGCAACTCTAGATTTTGTGTGACCAAGTGAGCAGGATGGGTGCACAGGTATTCGCTCTGACCACTGTGGGCGCACAGAAGTCAATGGAAGATTCACACTTCCAGCTGTGGATCCAATTACAGCCATTGAAGGAATCCATGGAATTTACATGATAATATCTGCAATGTCCTTTACAAGGAGGTCACCAGAAGCCCGGACATGTGTAATTATCACCTCACACCTTTAATTAGGTGTCAAGTCAGTTAGTGTAGAACCTGTGCCCCCAGACCTTGCTTTCAATAAGCTGGTCACCGATGTGGACATTCCCCTGATATTTCTCACGTTCCAATATTTTTCATCATGCCCATTCACTTACCTTTCATTGACCCTCACTGAACAGAGAGACCATTAGCATTTGCACCCATTAGTCCATTACAGAGAGTCCAGTTAGAAGATTCACCAGTGAAAAAAATTTCTGGAAGTCAAAACGTTTTTAACTCCAGTACTGTAATCCGGTGTACATGCCGGCTTTCAGCCGAACAAAAAATGCTACCTGTAACAATTTTTGCCCTTCCAAAAGTCATCATATATGGCCGGATTACTGCTGGATCCCATTACAGTGAATGGGGTACCGACGGTACACAGTGGTATCCGGCTATGTCAGATACGGTGAACTCCGCCGGAACAGACTGCCAGAGTTCACAGCGCACATGTGGACCCAGCCTTACAGTATGTCGTAACCTACATTGGCACACATTGTGGAGGAAATTTATCAATCTAGTGTAAAGTAGAACTGGCTGAGTTGCTCTAGCAAACAATCAGATTCCACCTTTCATTTTCCAAAGGAGCTGTGAAAAATGAGAGGTGGAATCTGATTGATTGCTATGGACATCTCAGCCAGTTCTACTTACACTAGTTTGATAACTGTCCCCTACATTTTTTACAATACAATACTAGCATTTACAAAAAAACATTAAATATTAAAAAAACACCTAATTTAATAGTTTTCCAAGTTGAAAAAAATTCTATTGGTACATCCATGTATCATCAGTGCATTACACGTTTCAGTGTACTCCATGTAATTCTGTATTTCATCTGAAGAGGCAGGAGAATGTAACAGTTGCTGCCAGGTTCCCTCACAAATTACAGTTGGGTTTCCCATTAGTGACATGCAGTGCAATCAGTGCGGAGTCCTTGTAACACAAAGTGATTATCAAAAGCAGCCAAAGTCAGTGGCGTAACTGGAAATGAGTAGGCCCCACAGCGAATCTGTGAACAGGGCCCTTACCCCCCAGCAACTTCTTCAGAATCTCCACTCCTGTGGCTAGTCAGACCAGGCCCAGCACCCAATCCATCTGTTTACTACAGTATCACTGTATAAAATATCATTGTATAACACTGTTGAAGGGGCCCTGAGAATAAAAACTTTTAGTCCTCCTCCTGGATAGGCCCCTTCTGAGTTCACTTCCCCTGCTTCCCCTATAGCTACGCCCCTGGCCAAAGTCTTCAACACTAAATGTCCTCCTGTCTATGGCCACAGTCAATGTGTGATGTAATCACAGAGAAAATCAGAAACATGGGTGGTATTGGTATTCCATACTTTTCTATTATCATCATGATCTTTTTATGCAATAACATTTTTTGGACTTGAGAAATCTTTTTTAAAAATGTGAATTTATCTCAATTTTTCAAAAATAAAACATATTTTTTTATCTTCTGACACATAAAATAATTTAAACCCCTACAAAATAAACAGACTGATGCCATACTCCAATATCAAATTGAAATAAATCTTTAACATAACATGATTAAAATAAAAACCTTGTATGTGCAGTTTAATTGGACATGACACATCACGAAACTCTACTGTCCAGGAGCCTGGTTTATTGTATTAGATGATACTGATGATCATAACGAATAGCAAATCACATTATATAAAAGGAACATGGTTCTGCACATCCCAAAATCAACATGAATCAGGACAAATAACTCCATTAGTCATATTGAATCATGCAGTGCAATTATCCCATTCCCATATCAGTGAATATCGCCATTATGTAAAAAGGCAAAAAATCCTAATAGAATATGATACAGACCAGGGCCCTGGAAGCAGTGACACCCCAACGTAGGTTTCGCCCAGCTTCTTCTTGGGTGGCGTCACGCTGATGCCGATAAATGTTGATTTTGGGATGTGCAGCAGCATGTTCCTTTTATATAATGTGATTTGCTGTTCATTATGATGTTCAGTATCATCTAATACAATAAGCCAGGCTCCTGGATAGCTGCGTTTCGTGATGTGTCATGTCCAATTAAACTGCACATACAAGGTTTTTATCTTTAATCATGTTAGAATAAAGATGTATTTAAACTTGATATGGAACTATGGCATCAGTCTGTTTATTTTGTTGGTGTTTATTAGTGATGAGCGAATGGACTTCGATCCGAATTTCAGGATTAATCCAATTCGCGCTTCGCAGTAGTGAATCGATTTCAACTGAAATAGTGTAACAAAACAAAAAAAAAATGATCGTGGCATCTGATATTAATAACAGACTGTAAAATAAAAAATAAATAAATCATACTTACCTGATCCATCTGCTTGCAACGGACCGGGCCGCTGCCATCTTGCTTGAAGATCTTGGCCAAAATCCCGTTCACGGTGAGGTATGACATCACCACATCGGCCGACATGTTGACGTCATCTCGGGCCGCACAAGATTTCGCGCCAGACCTTCAAGCAAGGTGCCGGCAGCTGGACCGTCACAAGCAAATGGATCAGGTAAGTATTATTTATTTATTTATGTTTTATTTGACACTCTGTTATTAAAGGGTTTTTTTCCAGGATAGGTCATCAGTATCTGATCAGTGGAGGTCTGACACCAGGGACCCCGACCGATCAGCTGTTTGAGAAGGTACTGGCGCTCCTGTGAGCGCCACTACCTTCTCGCAGCTTACCAATCACAGCGCTGTACATTGTACAGCGGCTGTACTTGGTATCGCGTTCAGCACCATTCACTTGAATGAGGCTGAGCTGCTCCTAGACCACGTGACCAATGAACGTGACGTCACTGGCCTAGGAAAAGCTAAGAGAAGGCCGCGGCATTCATGGGAGAGTCGGTGCCTTCTCAAACAGCTGATCGGACGGAGGTCCTGGGTGTCGGACCCCCACCGATCAGATACTGATGATCTATTGTGAGGATCTGAGGGGTTTAATTACCCGGGGGGGGGGCGCAATTGCTGCTTCTTGTTGTCAATTCACCCACTACTTACAAATAAATGTGCTTTGTGATGAAGTAATTTGGATTTTTTTTTTGTAAAATTTGCTGAATCGAATTTATGAATACTTTGCTCATCACTAATGATGCTACTGACCAAGTGCCCAAGATGTGTGGGTGTTATACATGAAATAATGTCTAAAAACACACTTGTGGTATTCAACATACATTATTTAGCTATTAGCAATTTGCTGTTCTCGCAGTGAAGTCGTAGGAAATCTCGGGAGAATTTTCCAAATGTATTTCTGACTTTTGACAGGGGTTTTGATAACTGGAAATGAATTGTAGATCTTCAGACGACAGATTATAAATTATACATTGTTTTTATAAATACGTGCGCGCGTGGCTCAAACAATGAGGAATCTTCCGGTACACGTTCTCCATTATCTCAGCAGCCATCCTACTTGAGAAGATCACTGTCTTACTCCGCTGAAACATTCACTTACCACTCAATGTATAGGAAAAGGCATTATACGTGTGAGCTGATTTAATTAGTGGCCTAGTACAAATCACTGCTTGCTGGACCGGCCCTGGGGAGGCAGCAGCTGGTTGAGGTCGATGGCTTGCAGTGAGCATCACCCTACTTTTCAGCTCATCAATAGAACATTAGGCACATAATCGCCATCATTGGCTGACGCCTGGGTTGAGATAATTCAGTCACAGGGCCACTTGTCTTATCAATGCTTCTTCTACATCTGACACAGTGAACGCAAAGCTTATCTAGCTTCACAAGTTGACTTTAGTATTATGTTATTATGGTGTTCCTTCACACTCTTGCAAATGGCGGAACAATCCGTGAGAATATTACAATTTCAATTTCATCTTTCAAATGAATATATTTTTGAAAAAGTTAAAAGACTTATTCCAAAAAGAAAAAGAAAACCAGCAGTAGTCATTGAGTCATCAGATGGTTGGTATCTCTTTCTTGTGGCCACGACCAGTATGGCCTCCCTCCATTACTATTCCCAAGGATTTCTTAGACCCTGCACAGTAAAAACATACATTTCTTCACATATATGGCTCTCACTAACCCAGCAGACTAGGAGAGCATAGAAGAACATCTGCTGATGTCATCAACAGTGTCTTCACCATAGAGGCAGTCTCTGTTGTCAATGGGGTTTTGCAAGTGTTTGTTATTGATGACCTATCCTTAGAATCTGATTGGTGACGGTCCGACTCCTAACATCCCCACCAGTCAGCTGTTTCAAAAGTCTGCGGTACTCCGGTGAGCATCGCAGCCTCCCTGCAGCTTGCCAAGCACAGTGCCATTCATGGTATAGCGACCGTGCTTGGTACTACATTCACACCAACAACCACTGTATATGGTCCAAAAGGCATTGTTTCCCTTCTCTCCTACAAAAAATGAAAGTATAGGACAAACGTGGCCCAGTCTGGACAGCTTGATGGTATAAGCCACCTCCAGGAGGAAAGTCCCACTTTGTACGGGGCCCTTCTCTTTTGTACACAACCCTGTTATAATAGCCTGAAGAGGGATCAAATCTCAAAAGTGAAACAGGCCTTTGTGTTTGGTAAGAGGTGAAGTCTATGAAGAATAGCAATGACGACATATACAAGCCACGTATTAAGAGAACGTCTATAGTTTGTACCTAAGAAATTAGGGCTTATTTTACAACCAGCACTTTACACCTCTTGTTAAATAAGACTATCAAGTGCCTATCACTTTACACCAGATTAACACCATACAGGCCTTAATGTTTCTACACCTGAGACACATCAATAGAGCCAATCATTCCATGTAATTAGCATTACACACGCAGTGCACTGACTATAAGGCCGTTGCATGGCAGCTGCGTTGCCTTGCCAAGTGATGAATATTAAACTTGGCTCTCTCCATCATCCACTGAAGCCATATAAAATATATCTGTATTATCACAGACATTATTACTGCGAGGGCAGAAGAGGATTAAAGCTTTCTCATGACCCTGAGTTATATGATCCACAATGAGAACATCAATCGGGAGGGCGGCGGCTGACATGAATTTGCATCAGAGCCAGGCTATTATTATACTGACATTCCTATTACAGCCAAACTTCATCAATGACTACCAGACACTCCAGTAAACAAGTGCGGGGTCTGCACGTATAGTCACAGTACAGACAAATGCAAATTTTTATGTTATCCACTCTATAACATTCACTGTAATGTGGAAAAATAATAGAGCTCACTTACAAATTTCTGTTAAAGGAAAAGTCCACTTTGGAACAACATTTTTACAAAACCCCACAGTTTAAATCTATATAAAATGTAGAAAATCTTTGTAAATACTTTGCTCTACCTATGTTGTACTGCCTTTTTATTCTCCAATCAGACTGAGCACTAAATTCAGCATTCTGGTGGTTTCCTGCTACTGAAGAGCACTGCATTCTGGGAGGTCAGGTGACGTTTACATAGGTAGGGACCAGCTGTTAGGTCACATGACTGCACAGAATTTACTTATAGGTTCCAAGAAGGATCCAGTGATGCTGTTATCTATTGATCTTGGCATGAGTGGAGAAGAAAATAACAAAAAAATCAGTAGAATATTACAAAGTTACTAAACTTTTTATGTAGTGAAATAGAAAAGTTACATTTTAATGACCATTTTAAGCAATTACTACTACTCCCTAACAATTCCTCCACAGACATTCATGCTTGGCTCGGGGAGAGAGGAGAAAGCCACTGCCTCTGGCGGAAGCTTATCTTCTAGGAGAACAAAAGGATCGGACAAAAATATTTATTTCGTCTGTCAGAGGAGAGTTGGGAGCTCTCCATACACATTAGAGCAGGGATAGTAAAACTGCAACTCCCACCATGCACTGCTGTAGGCTAATAGCTGTACAGTGTGGGCATGCTGGGAGTTGTAGTTTTGCAACAGCTGGAGGGCCGCAGGTTGGCCATCCCTGCATTAGAGTTTAGATCCATCCTGACTTTCTCTGCGGGTTCGGCCGACAAAATACTAATGTATATGGGGGCATTTACAGTAAAAGTAAAAACAACAACTGGCAAGAAACTTACTAAAAACCTGATAAATACACTAATTCAATACTTTCATTTTATGGTCTGATGAGATATTGATGACCTATCCTGAGGATAGACCATCACTATCAAAATCTCTTCTTAAAAGGGTTTTTTTGAGTGATAACATTTTTTATATTATGGGCAGACTGTATTAAAAAATAAAAGAAGCACTACGAGATCACCTGTCGCTCCCGTTCCGACTCTTACCAGGTCCCAGATGGTCTCCACTTCCTGGTCACAGCTTGACCCAGGAAATGGTGGATGAGCTGATTGCTCAGCCAATCACATGACACAATGGTGTTCCACCTCAGCCAGTGATTGGCTCTTGCTATTTCCTGTATATTGAGCTGGGACTACAAATTGAAGACCGTTAGTATTGACCTAATTAGACAAGGGGGTAATTAAAAAATACAGCAGGGCACCTATAGAAACAAAAAATATATATAATGTGAAATATATTACCTAGATGTAGTAGAGGAATGAGTGATATAAAATACAATAAAGAATAGTGATGGTTACATGAAGGTCAAGTGCGGTATTAGGCTACTTTCACACTTGTGTTGTTGGTTTCCGGTATTGAGATCTGGCAGAGGATCTCAATATCGGAAAAAAACATTTCCATTTAGTCCTCATACATTCTGAATGGAAAAAGATACGTTGAGGCTGCATCAGTATGTCTTCTGTCCCGGCAGCATTCCGTTTTGGGACCTGCAAGCTGCGGTTTTGTGTCCGGTCATAAAAACAAGGAAAAAGGATCCGTCACTGAAAACAATGTAAGTCAATGGTGACGGATCTGTTTTTTTAGCACCCAAAAAAAATGGTTCGTCACCCATTGACTTTCAAAGTATTTAGTGATGGATGCGTTCTTTTCCGTTTTGTCGGAACGGATCCATCCTGATGTGCAAAATCAAAACAGATCCGTTTCATTCCGGTATTGAGATCCTCTGCCAGATCTCAATACCGGAAGTAACAACGCAAGTGTGAAATTAGCCTTAGTACGGTATAATCCCTGTCTTTCCCTACAAAGCAATTCAGTGGTTTTCTAAGCAGAATATTTCAAATGTAATTGTTTGATGTTCCTTGGAGAGCCTCACTCCTTCCATCATTTCATTCACACAGGAAGCACAGAGTTTTTAATGCCAAGGCAGATCATGTCGCGGTTACAAACACATGGAGATATTTTGACAAACACAAGCATTAGTGAGACTGTAAGAGACATGACAATCATGGGATAAAGCCTACCAAGAAAGCCGACTGGTAACGCGCTGAGATTCCTAAATCGCACTACATGTAAAATTCATTGAGCGCTGACATAACACATCAGAGAGGGAGCCGAGCCGCTCGTCTCCCAGCTATTTCACAGAGTACATAAATTCCTTTTGTGAGTCCTATAAAGGAAATTTCCGACAACGAGGATATTAAAACTCCCAGGATACCCATAATAAAAGCTTCAGAGGATTTCACAAGTTTTTCCTGGTGTTAATTAAATGATCATTTAACACCGTCATGTAAACAGAGCCATTTCTTCTTCAGTGACGGGGGGAGCCTATTATAAATCCAACCCAATAAAGGACATGGGGCTAATGCCCTACATCAAGTTCCCACCACACTTTAAGATGCCTCATGGTGTCTAAGGTTAAGCATCTAGCCACAAAACAATGATAAGGCCTAGTCCACTTCCAGTTTGGTTTTCCCATCGCCCAGTGACCTAGGTAACACTTGGAGAGAGGAAGAATAAATTTAATTTCTACAGCATTTTGTGAGGATTAGGAACAATTGTTGGCCAAGGATGACTTTTCACCCTCTCGTTTTCTTTCTTCAGAGCTGCATTCCCTTTGGTTCTAAGAGAAAATTTTGTTGGTTTAGGGAGAAGAACAAACAGCTTGAAAACAGGGGAGCTTTCCATTATTTGCGGCAAAGCAATCAATGCGCTCTTTAGGGATTTTTCCAGCTATTCAGTAAGTCCAAGCTCTTTAAAGTATAGGGTCACCTCTGGTGAACCTACGAGAATACATTACAGAGCTACATAAAGGGTGCCCTGTAAAGTCCTGTAAATATAAGTCCTTGAGGTTACTTTTTTGTTAAAGTTTCTTAGTAATGAAACACATTTCGGAGGGTTTTGGATATCTGTAACATAGTACTATTTGGCACAATATCCGGATCCTCGGTTCTCCTATTAAAATTAATTTAAGCTGGTCATACCCATTAGACTGAACCCACTACTTTCACTGGGACCAGTAAACCATCTAATCAACAGATACTGGGGAAACCAGGATCGGACATTCAGATTTCTGGGTGACAATCCTTATTGAAGCTGTAGTGGCAGCCACGCTGATTGAGAATACATGCCCTCTCACAGCTCAGGGCGTGTATTCTTTCTCCTGCAGCTTTCTCCCTATCACACCTAAGATGTTGTGTCCTTTCTGCGGCAGCTTTCTCCCTATCATAGTTCAGGTGGTGTGTTCTTTCTGCTGCTCTCTCCCTATTACAGCTCAAATGGTGTGTTCTTTCTGCTGCAGCTTTCTCCCTATCACAGCTCAAATGGTGTGTTCTTTCTAGTGCTGCTCTCTCCCTATCACAGCTCAAGGCATGTGTTCTTTCTGCTGCTGCTCTCTCCCTATCACAGCTCAGGTGGTGTATTCTTTCTGCTATAGCTGTCTCCCTATCACAGCTCAGATAGTGTGTTCTTTCTACTGCAGATTTCTCCCTATAACAGATCAGATGGTGTGTTCTTTCTGATGCAGTTTTCTCCTTATCACAGCTCAAGGTGTGTGTTCTTTCTGCTGCTGCTCTCTCCCTATCTCGGCTCAGGTGGTGTGTTCTTTCTGCTGCAGCTCTCTCCCTATGACAGCTCAGGTGGTGTGTTCTTTCTGCTTCAGCTCTCTCCCTATCGCAGCTCAGATTGTGTGTTCTTTCTGCTGCAGCTTTCTCCCTATCACAGCTTAGGTAGTGTATTCTTTCCGCTGCAGCTCTCTCCCTATCACAGCTCAGGTGGCGCAATACAGATAGATTTTATTGAATAACTTTTGATTCAATAACATTTTTATAATAATTTATAAAATTTATAATTATAAAAATTTTAATTACATGCCATTCCAAAAGTATTCAGATCCAGGCATTGGTTTAAAAACTTTAGAATATTTTTGATGGGGGAACCCAAAAGGTGTTATGCAATTATTGATGTAAAAATAAAAATAAAAAATCATATAATACATGGCAATACTTTTCTAACAAAGCTAGAACCAGCCCTGTACCTCACATGGATCCAGAGATCTCCCCATTCACTGCTGTGCTAGATTATCTTAAGGCTGGCAGCTCAAGGGGTATGTCTCTCCCTGTAACTGCCACAGCTTCTTACAGAACATATGGCTGGTGGCAGTTGAAGATTCAAACTGAGCATGTGCGACCACCTCAGTGAGTCGGACAAAAAAATAAGGAAAAGAACAACCAGCAGGTAGCACTATACATATACATTTTATTGAATAGCTCAGTGGCTATGCAAAATTTTTAATTACATGCAATTACAAAAATATTCAGACCCAGGTGCTGGTTTGAAAAATGTAGAGTATTTTTTGTGACACAACCCCTTTAAGGCATATTATCTCCTGCAAGAAAAAGATGACTAAGAAGCATGCATTCCTGAGTTATCTAATTTTCTCAAGATTAAAAAAACAGTGACTACTATGAAGCAGAGAAAAGGTTACATAATGTTTATGTAAACTCCATTTAGTCCAAGATAAGGCTTTCAAGTGCCCTTATAAATGGTCTCCCTGAACCTAATAATACCAGATTAATAGATGGGACGTGGCCCTTCGCTTTCTCACTACTTCCGTCATCAGGATTCAGTTTCCTACTTAACTAAACCTTGGTGGTTTCCTATATCACAGGAAAGACAAAACTCTAAATGCCTGGAGCGTTTTGTAGACGGCTGGGCTGTGCGGTAAACTATGGATACTACAAAGTTCACAGACTACATCAGGACGACCCGGAAAATAAAAATCAGCACAATTAACTTCTCCACCAAACCAGGTGCTTTCCTGATTGTGCTCAACGACAGGAAAAAGATTTCTTCGCCATGAGGCCCGGCTCAGCTACGCGTGACGACAGTTAACCCTTCATCGCCGGAAGCAAGCGATATCAGCTCGAATGAAAGCAGCAGAGGCATAACTTGAACCTGCATGGCCCCAGTGCAAAACCTAGGAACTGGGCCCCTCACCTTCCGTCTACCATTTATAATACGGGTCTATTCTTATGGGGCAGCAGGATTTCTGGAGCTATGCAGGCACCAGGACCCAGGTGCGACTGCTACTTCTGCAAAAGTAGGTCTGCAAGCTGAGGTAGTAGTCTGACATGAAACTGCAACCAGATCCGCAGCTAAAGAAAACACAGAGAAAGAGGCTTAACATAGAAGTTCTTGGAAATCATCGTAGAACCAGCTTCGTTCATGGAAAACTGTAAAAAAATAAAACTGCAATTGTGTTCACCCCAGGAACAAGACACAGAAACACAAAGGGGTAGGGAGTACTTTGCGGGGGCGATTACCATTACACCTAGAGGCTCTGCTCTCTCTGCAACTGCTGTGCCCTCTGGACTTTGATTGACAGGACCAGGTAGTATAAATGCAATCAGGCCTGGCCCTGTCAATCAAAGTGGAGAGGGCTCAGCAGTTGCAGAGAGCAGAGCCTATAGGAGTAACAACAACGCCCCTGTTGCTCCTAGACGCTTATTTGCTTATATTACAACATCATTTTTCTCAGCAATGCAGGCACATATGAACTTTGGACCAACACAGATGTCTTCAGCTCCCAAGTGCACATGTAACAGGTCAGCCAGTGTCATAGGTACAAATCTGCTGACAGATGCCCTTTAAAGTGGCCATAAACTTTATCTGTTCATATGTTCCTCTGCCCACAAGTACTCCTTCAAAGACATAGACAGTGAAGTTTGGATTTACACTGCCTGTTGGGCATAATATCGGGGATGACCACTCGTACAAACGCTCATTGCTGGTAATCTGCCAGTGCAAATGTGCAGCATATCACCTGATGAATGACAGAAATCCTCGTTCATCATGTGGACACCTCAATCATCGTTTCTGGGCAGCAGAGCATGCTGTGTGAACTGCACTCTGCTGCCCAAGAACAATTAATCTGTATGATGATGAGTGATGGCAGTAGACATGGCTCATCCCCACACAGTCGTGCAGGCAGTTTTCGGGAAGGAACGCTTCCTTCTGGACAATCGCCTGCTTCCATCGGGCCGTGTAAGCTCACCTTTAGCCAAGCATGTATAGTTTTTTTTGAATAGAGAAAGAGGAACTCTGGCAATGGCTTATATCCCCTGAGAGTGAAAGAATAGAACGTATTGAAAAAGCTTGACCCATACACATTACTTAGTCAGTGCTGCTGAAATTGGTGAGTTTGGCCAACAGTGATATAATGGTCACCTTTAGGTCTCAATGCCTAATCTGTAATAGGCCCCCTTCTGCCTAGTGACATTTATCATCTTCTTCTATAATGAGGTAACGTATCATTTTTCAAATTATGTCTAGTGGCATTATGTCCAGCAAATTTTTGAACCCCCACCCCCCCCAAGTTCTTCACCACCCCCTCCTCCTGTGTAACCTCCACTTCTGTGGCTAGTCAAAATCTCTCTCTCAGTCCAGGCCTGGCAGCCACTCCATCCGTTTCCTACACATACTGTATATCATGTAACTGTATATATTGTCATTGTATTATTCTGTTGAGGGGGTCCTGACAATAAAATCTTTCAGTCCTCCCCTTGGGTGGGCCCCTACTGAGTTTGGGCCCCATTGCAACTACTTCCCCTGCTTCCACTATTGCTACTGCACCTAGTTATGTCACTTGATAAACTCAGCTTCTCCTCTGAAAACTTCAGCTCTGCTTCATCTGAACACTGTTATTTCTATATACAAGAAAATAATAAAACTATTTTTTTACATAATATAAGTAGTAATAAGTTGCCCTCACAAACCAGAAGCAAGGAAGACAAATTAACTACAGTAAGTTGGATACTGGCAGTCAAGATGCTGAAAACACATGCCCAGAAATTAACAAGACCAGTAAATTAATGCCAGTTTGACACAGTCCACTGCTTCAAAATATGCCAAAAACATAGAGTGATTCGGACGTGACTGGAACATGGAATGAAAATGAGCAACCTTGTTCCTCCCAGGACGTTGTCTTTTTTCTGTTTATTGAATATAAATTCCAGGAACTGAAGACATAGATGCAATAGTCTTAATAATCTTCAACTCCTCAAAGCAAACTAGCCAACATGCATAATAAAGGACATGGCAGTTGCAGAGAGAGCAGAACCTCCCGGTGTAACGACAACGCCCCCGTTGCTCCTAGAGTCTCATTTGCATATAGTAAAACTTCATATTTCTCAGCAATGCAGGCACATGTGAACATGGGACCAACACAGATGTCTTCAGCTGCCAAGTGCACATGTAACAGGTCAGCCAGTGTCATAGGTACAAATCTGCTGACAGATGCCCTTTAACACTCATTGCTATCATACTGTACATACATGTAAACTGCTATAAGCCTTTCATCATTTCTGTAAATGGTTATACAACCAGCTAACCAAATTGTCCAAATTGGGATAAATTCAGCACAGTTGAAAGAGCCAAGGCATGAAGCCAAACTTAGAACATGGTAATTCCAGGAATGGTCAATGATATCTGTGCTCTCATTTTGAATTTACTAAGTCTGGGAAAGTATCTGCACTGCCAAAGATATTGATAAAAAGCTAAGTGCCCCTGACAGTTTAAGCTAGGACATAGAAAACAGTACAGTAGCTTAGCTGTTTGCTCACAATTTGAGCTCTGCTACATGTCAGCTTCCCATTTATATCATGCATCCCCTAGTTAAAACAAAAACCTGCTGCAAAAATCTATCCATGAGAATACCAAGTAAATGATTTGCACCGCGTAAATGATCCTTAGAAGAAGACGGTGAAAGCTGAGTCAGGGATAAGGTGGACAGCCGGTTTAATTTATCATCTAAATAAAATGGACTGGTCCTGTGACAGGGTAGTTAATAGTACAATGACTCTTCGTAGACTTTTGCAGAGTGCAGCTGCTTCCCTCTTTATATATTAGTCAAGGGACTCTCTTTATTCCTTCGTCAGCATCTCAAATCCTTTCTGGAAAGAAACTTGTTTTTCCAATGTTGATTGGCAGTTGATGGTGAAACAACTTCTTTCTATAGCCACGGATTAATAATACTTGAGAAATAAACAGAGAGCACAAGGCCAGTAAGCCACAATAAGCCGTCAAATGCCTTCGTTGGCCTACAGGAAACTTTCACATTGAGTTTTTTCTCATAACTTTTATATTTTTTTTTTCTACTGATTATACTTTAAGCTACAAATGTCCACATTTTTATATTGCCATAGATTGATACATACAAATCAAAGGCAAAAGAGTGGCAGACTGGGAATGTAAAGTGGCCCTGTAAAAAAACTAAAAGTGGTCTCATGTTGTAGGCAGGTTTAAACTGACTTGTGAAGGCAGGGCCAACACAAGTAGGAAGATCCAAAAATACCATATTACGGCACAAAATACCGCTCCAGCAGAGCCAAATACCAGAATACTGCACAATATATTACCCTTACAAGAACCAAATACCACAGTATATCACAAATAAATGCCCAGCAGCACAAAATACCACCCCAAAAACTGCCAATCTGTGGTGTCCAATGCCAGCTGCCATGTTCTGTCCTCCTACTCCTACTAGAGTTACTTTTGGATGGCAATACAGTTGAGTCTGGAGGGCACCTGAGGTTGTTGGCCAAGTTTATAAGAACTTGATGCTCCCAGCATTAATTAGGGTTGAGAGCTTCAGATCATTACTTACCTGGCTGGTGGTCATAAAAAGGGCTTGGGGGAGGCCTAAGCCTTGGCCCAATGTGAAGTTTCATAAAGAGTGACTAAGCTTTCACAAAGCTTTTGATATTTCATGAAGGCATACAATTCTAAAGGATTTAATCGGTAAGGGTGTGAGAGCTGAGATGACCACTGATCGCTAGAACGAGGAGAGAGAGGCTCTCACATAGTGTGCACTCTCTCCTCGCAGCAGGAGACAGAAGTGAGATGGGCCCATAGAATTTTTGTTGAGCCTGTCTTGTTTCCTGTCAAGGAGAGGGAGCGTGCTATGTGTGCACTTCTCTCTCCTCATTCAAACAATCACTGGAAGTCTGAGCACTCAGATACCCAACGCTGAAAAACTTTATCAAAGGTTTTGTGAACGCTCAGTGACTCTTAAGAGTTTCTTCCTATATTAACATAATAGAACATGTCATAAAACATTGATTGGCCTTCCATGGAGAGGTGGCCACATAAGTCATTCCCTACTGATGAAATTAATGGGAATTTTAGAAACTGTTTAGTTAGACCTCTTTCACACTAGCGCAGCACAGATCCAGCAGGTGAAGGGTGCTACCGAATCCGTGCTGCCGCAGGGACATGTGTGGGGCCGGATCCGCGCTCCGGCCCCACACATGTCACACAGTACATACACACACACAGACACACACACAGACATATACACAGACACACACACACAGACATATACACATACAAATACACATACATACTTACATGCTCCCGGCAGGTCTCCACAGCACAGGAGCAGCAGGACGGCGCACATAGGACGATTCCCCACAGCGCCCTCTGCTGGGCGCCGGGTGGAATCGTCCTATGTGTGCGCCGTCCTGCTCCTCCTGCGCTGTGGAGACCTGCCAGAAGCATGTAAGTATGTATGTGTATTTGTATGTGTATATGTCTGTGTATGTTTATGTGTATGTCTGTATGTGTGTATGTATGTATGAGTGCAGGTGACGGATCCGTCATGAACTCCATTGAAAGTCAATGGAGGACGGATCCGTTCACCATTGTGTCACACCAAACGGATCCGTCCCCATTGACTTTCATTGGGGGTCATGACGGATCCGTCTTGATGCGGATGCCTGGACCGGAGAGCAAACCGCAGCATGCTGCGGTTTGCTCTCCGGTCTGAAGACGGAACGGAATGCTTTTAGGAGCATTCCGTTGTCTTCAGTTCAGTTTTGTCCCCATTGACAATGAATGGGGACAAAACTGAAGTGTTTTATTCCGGTATTGAGCCCCTCAATACCGGAATTATAAAACGCTAGTGTGAAAGTAGCCTAACCTCATCCAAGGGTGTAGCAATAATGAGTGTAGAGATGGCAGCTGAAGAGAGGCCCTGGTGCCTTAAGGGGCCATAGGGTAGCTTTGTCACATAGAAGGACACCAATATCAGAAATGGTACCTGGTCGTTGAGAGCCCAATTCCATATTTTTCTTTGCATATTGCGTAACGTGTTCAGACTCTCTCATTTCCAATACAGCCGCCTTTTGGATACTGCAGTAGAATTACACAGACCACAACTAATGGCTGTAGCTTTAACACATACATTTTGGAATTGGAAACCTCACAAGTTATTATCTCCCAGTCATTTCTGCAGTAGAAGCTTCCTGTAGGGCTGGAAGAAGTTACGAGTTTGCAATACAAAGTATCATCAATTCCCCTTTGTCACCAGCTGATAACTGATAATGTCTCACTGGTTAGAAAACAGGTCATTTACACAACCCACATATTAGACCGAATGAATCTTTTCCACTCTGCCCAGCAAAGCATCAGATAAAGGATTTATGCTTCACTCCCACTAACAATATACATTTCATCTGCAATAAACGGAGGGCTCTCATGCATGAAGCTCTCCGGCTCAGGGTTTCATTGCTTTCAGAGGACTACATAAGAAGTTAGCAGAAAAATAAATCTGATGATATTGTTTTTACAGCAGAAAGTTCCAAATAGAAGAAGAAAGCGATTTACAAGATGGGCAAATGGATGCCTCATGTATCTTAAAATCTTAAAAGAGACTTTACAGGGGGGGTGGATTGTAGACACTTAGAACAATGGATATTAACAGTGTTGCCTTACATTTGTACAGATCAGGAAATCCCATTATGACAACTTATCCCCTGTCCACCAGATCTGATCAGCAAGAGTCCAACTGCTGGGGCCCCTGCCGATCACTAGAATGGCAGTCCACGCTCCCCCATTTGAGGGATCTGCGGTCACCTCTATGGGGCTGCCAATGATAGCTGAGTGCTTGTACGTATCTCTAGCATTCCTATAGGGTTGGACACACATACATCTATTCAAATGGTTCTATTGATTGGTGGTCGGCGCCCCGCCGATCAGACACATCCCCTATCCTGTAGATAGGGGATAAGCTGTTGTAGAGGGACAATCCCTTTAAAAGCAAGTCCTTGCTTGTTGGAGCAACCAATGAATTTTATGAGCAAAAGAGGCAGCTTTTCTTTTAGGAGAGGCCTTAACCTTGTGTTTTTTGCGGGATCATCACCTCCTGACATTCGTAGTTTACATAACTACACCTGATACATAGCGTTCATCTCTTTCCCAAATAAAAAGTAGAAAAGAACTGCAGCATTCGCAGGTCTTCAAGAAATCCTCTGTTTATTCACCAAAATGTGCAATGTTTTGACCATAGGTGGTCTTTATAAAGTCATGTAAGGTCGAAACGTCACATATTATGGGGAATAAACAGAGGATTTATTGAAGACCTGCGAGTGCCGCAGTTCTTTTCTACTTTTTACTTAACGGGGGCACTCAGGACAGGTAACCATCACCACTCGCACCACAACTTAATAGGCTGAAGATATCGACCCGTAAGTGCTGCTACAACCTATACCACGGTTCAGATTTGAGAAGGTTACCGTTCACCATGTTCCTAGCAGCCTAAGAAATCTATTGGCGTTTTCAGGCTAAGAGGTCCACGTCTCCCCTCAGTTACATACAAATAATGGATTGCCATCTCGCTGCTGCTTGAAAAGGTCTTTAGTATCCTCTTCAGAGAACAAAATCAGCGGTAGCTATCATGGCAGATCACTGTATGACTAATGATGTCAATCTGTCGGACAACGGTAACCGTAGCAACAGTATCCTGCAATTCCAGCGGTACTGGGGCTGAATTTATTGTGGCAGGGGCCAAGCGGACCTGCAGAATAATGAAGCTGCGGACTATAAGATGTGACACATCCACTTCCCCGTGCTGTAATCTGAGCTGACACCATGAATTCCCCCCTGTTTGTAGTAGAAATTGTTTAAACCCAAAGACAAATATGACGATTAATAAACAGGAATTTCATTGTCATTTTCTAGATGACCAAATGGATTGTTACAGAAGGACACACACATAGATGTCAGCAGGATCCATAAGAAATTTGTATTGTATATTATGAGGGTGGTTACTGCTATGTAGCATGTAGTGTCCCTCTGGCTGTTGTAAAACAACAACTCCCATCATGCCCTAGCAGGAGCAGGCTCTCAAGGAATGAGGGAAGTTGTGGTTTTACAACAGCTGGAATGGCAACGCTCCGGCAATAGCCCAATTGACTGGTCAAAGCTGTTTTTGAAAAAGTCTATATAGTTGGAAAATCTCTGTACAATTGAAGTTTCATGAAAACATGAAAACAGTAAGGGGACATGCACACAATGGATTTTACAGCGGAATTTTGGCATGGACAGCTGCTCTGAAATTCCACTGACCACCTGCAGGTGGCATCTTTTCATAAAAGTCAATGGGAGGCATCTCTGAGGACGCGGCCATGCCTCTTCTCAGCGTGGCCGTGGTTTTATGCCGCCACTTTGCACTCAACACTGCCTCCCATTAAAATGAATGAGAGGCAGAAAGGATGCGGCTGTCGGTGGGTTTTAGAAACATCATGTAATTCCATACCCTATAGGACATGCATACAGCGGTCTGCATAAAAGATCAAAGGCTGCATAGCAATGATAAAACTTAGGATCTTTACAGCTGCTACTTGTCACCAACACACTCAAGTTATGCTCCATTTTTTTCCTCAGGTACATTTCCCACAAGGGCAGACTGGGAACTTAAAGTGGCCCTTGAAAAGTGGCCCTGCTTTGTAGTGGGGGTCCAAATTGATGGGCATAGCAAGCAATACCATATTGTGGCACATTATACCACCCCAACAGAGCCAAATACTACAGTTCATCACAAAATACTGTTGCCAACAGCACAAAATACATCCCCAAAAACATCCACTGGTGGGCTGTGAGGAGAGCTCAGGTGGTCCCTTGGGCATCAGCCCATCGGGAAATTTCCCTGTAAGGTCTATGGCCATTCAACCCCTGAATTTGCTTGTAATAGTGCAGCGCTAACTAGTTCACACAAGCCAGCAGAAGCTGTCGTCCGGCCGACCTTCGACATATTTGTCATGTGGCGGCTGGATCCCCGCCAGTCCCTGTTATAGTGAATGGGGAGGAACCTTGGTAGCGCAAGGTAGCACAAGGTAGCGCCCAGTTTTCACAGATCTGGCAGGCTGTTCTCGGCCAGAATAGCCTGCTGTATCTGTTTTAATGCAAATGTGAAACAAGCCTAATCCATTGCTTAGTTAATTGCTGCTATGCGGGAAAGAGAAAGTCTGCTAGAATAATAGTAGACTGTAGAACTTAGGATAAGAGTATGGACAGCTCTATTGTTCTCTTGATAGGCCTAGAGAAAGATGTTCACAGAAGAGCATTGCTCTTATTAGTGTAATGTGTGATGCTCTAATTGAGTCACACATCTCCCTTCCTTGTGGTGAGAGTAATGGTCTGACTGAGACAGTCAAGTGAGACTGTTTGCTGTGCTTAAAGTCCAGGACAGGAAGTAGAATACATGGAGTGACTTGAAAAAATGAGATCCAGATAACAATCTACAATTACATGGACTATTCACATACAGACTGTTAATATGTGATGGGTGCATATACAATAAATCCCAATGAACAGGGTAGAGGGTCATTTGTAAAGGCCTTATACATGATTTTATTTCTAGGATTATAATGAATATATATATAGCTGATGTGCTAACTAGTGTATTGATCTCCCTGATGGAGACACGTGGCAGTCAGCATTGATTTGTGTCAGAAAAGTGCTCAGCAGGCAGTATTTTTTCTCTCGGATGGCAGTACAGTTGTTGGACAACACTGTCATGAGCATTTAGGTCACCGCTGAACAAACTGAAGAATAGCGTGAAGAGTTTCAATCCCTGGTCTATCCCTGGAATCTGTATGCCATGAAGAGTTTGGACTATATTTTTCATTGTTCACATTTACTTATAGTACTTCTTTTGTCTATAGCACTCCAGGTGTAGAAAACTACAACTCCCAGCTGATGACTATCAGGAATTTGTAGTAGTTTTTGAATATTTGCAGAGAAACCACTGGCCTACACATACAAAAACAGTGCATACTCTGTAGTTGACTCACATTTATAGTGATAAGAGAAGACAAAAGAAAAAAATGGATATAGGTGTCCTGGTATTATCTTTTTTTTTCTATGATATATGACTGTTTCTCCACATCTTGAACTTATCTGGCATAGTAAAAGTTTGTCACAATGTCATGCTGGAAACAACTGTAGTGGATGTATATTTGGCTCTGAGAAGAGCTCAGTACTGCAGCTGACAAATTAAAGAAGCACTCCCTCAAAAATTCTCTAGCCTGTTCTCTATTCTATCCTAAGCGTGCCTTGATGTCAGTCCCATAGGAATGAACAGAGAAACTGACTTCCTGTCCACACATAGAGTGCTGTGTCAGTTGGAGAGTCAGAGTGTCGCTCACATGATGCAGCTGAGAACCAGAAGGTAGTGGATAACTCACCACTATAGCCAGTGGTAAAAACATTACTTTCACTGCAATTTACATCATGTACCGTTCTGATGGGCCAGAGGGAGTTCTTTAAGTTTGTGAGCAAAATGGCCGAGCATGAATAATGGCCATTTAATATTTTGCCCTTACAATATAATAATGTAATATATAATATTAGGATACAGCAGCCATTTTATTTCTACTATTGAGGTAACACTCTGTCACTGAGTCATCCAGGCTTTTTTTTTTTTTTTTAGAGATAAATACCCCCTACTTTCTCATCCCATTTTGTGTTCGTCCTTTTGTTAGGATATCTCCTGACTGTTCTAGCTAGAGCTTCCCTTTAAGGCTCATTTACAGAGAGAAATCATTTGTATGTTAATTTTGAGTTATGTTTCTAATAAATCTTAATTAATTCAAGGATTTTTTAAAAATATATCTACAATTCAATATTTAGCTGCTATATGTGATAATATTTTCTGTAATAATAATAATAATAATAATTATTATTATTATTATTATTATTATTACTACTATTATTATTACTATTATTATTATTAGTCAGCAATAATAATCTCATATAAATGGATCTTTATGGTAGAATTATCTAAACTTTTCTGGGGTTTTTTTTTTGAACGTTGCCCTGATGGAACCCTTGGGTTCCATGGCTGTACACACTGAATGCATAGGTGGGCTTGCATGTGTGAGGTTCCCTCCCTTTTGTTCTATGGCCTGGATACAGCCTGCTATACAGGGATCAGGGGTCATGTTTTCTTTATAAGTCCCAAAAGGGGTCCCAAAGGTAGATACAGTGCCTTGCGAAAGTATTCAGCCCCCTGGAACTTTTCAACCTTTTGCCACATTTCAGGCTTCAAACAAAAAGATATAGCATTTTAAATTTTTGGTGAAGAATCAACAACAAGTGGGTCACAATTGTGAAGTGGAACGAAATTTATTGGATCATTTAAACTTTTTTTTTTAATAATAAAACTGAAAAGTTGGGTGTGCAAAATTATTTGGCCCATTTACTTTCAGTTCAGAAAACTCACTCCAGAAGTTCATTGAGGATCTCTGAATGATCCAATGTTGTCCTAAATGACTGATGAAGATAAATAGAATCCACCTGTGTGTTATCAAGTCTCTGTGTAAATGCACCTGCTCTGTGATAGTCTCAGGATTCTGCATCATGAAGACCAAGGAACACACCAGGCAGGTCCGTGATACTGTTGTGGAGAAGTTTAAAGCCGGATTTGGATACGAAAAGATTTCCCAAGCTTTAAACATCCCAAGGAGCACTGTGCAAGTGATCATATTGAAATGGAAGGAGTATCAGACCACTGCAAATCCCGGCCGTCCCTCTAAACTTTCATCTCAAACAAGGAGAAGACTGCTCAGAGATGCAGCCAAGAGGCCCATGATCACTCTGGATGAACTGCAGAGATCTACAGCTGAGGTGGGAGAGTCTGTCCATAGGACAACAATCAGTCGAACACTTCACAAATCTGGCCTTTATGGAAGAGTGGCAAGAAGAAAGCCATTTCTCAAAGATATCCATAAAAAGTCTGGTTTACAGTTTGCCACAAGCCACCTGGGAGACACACCAAACATGTGGAAGAAGGGGCTCTGGTCAGATGAAACCAAAATCAAACTTTTTGAAAACAATACAAAATGATATGTTTGGTGTAAAAGCAACACAGCTCATCACCCTGAACACACCATCCCCACTGTCAAACATGGTGGTGGCAGCATCATGGTTTGGGCCTGCTTTTCATCAGCAGGGACAGAGAAGATGGTTAAAATTGATGGGAAGATGGATGGAGCCAAATACAGGACAATTCTGGATGAAAACCTGTTGGAGTCTGCAAAAGACCTGAGACTAGGATGGAGATTTATCTTCCAACAAGACAATGATCCCAAACATAAAGCAAAATCTACAATGGAATGGTTCAAAAATAAAGGTATCCAGGTCTTAGAATGGTCAAGTCAAAGTCCAGAGCTGAATCCAATTGAGAATATGTGGAAAAAGCTGAAAACTGCTGTTCACAAACGCTCTCCATCCAACCTCAAAGAGCTCGAGCTGTTTTGCAAGGAAGAATGGGCAAGAATTTCAGTCTCTAGATGTGCAAAGCTGATAGAGACATACCGCAAGAGACCGCAGCTGTAATCGCAGCAAAAGGTGGCTCAACAAAGTATTAATGCAAGGGGACTAATAATTTTGCACGCCCAACTTTTCAGTTTTATTATTACAAAAAAAGTTTAAATGATCCAATAAATTTCGTTCCACTTCACAATTGTGACCCACTTGTTGTTGATTCTTCACCAAAAATTTTAAATGTTATATCTTTTTGTTTGAAGCCTGAAATGTGGCAAAAGGTTGAAAAGTTCCAGGGGGGCGAATACTTTCGCAAGGCACTGTATTTAATAAATGTCTTAGATGAGAATACCCCTTTAAAATATCAAACCTAGCCAGAATACACGAATACAACATAAAAACAAGCAATTTCCTCTTTTTCCAATATTTTGATGTCACTCTTCAACTTTCTAAGCAATTGAGCAGCGGCAACAAGTCCCGAACTACCCAAACTTATGTCACGGTTGTGCCTGAAATATTAAACATGCACATTTTAATAGCTCCCAACTTTCATGACCTCAGCCAGATTAAACTATCCGTATCAATCTATGAATGAGCGCTCAGAAATCACAAATAATCTGGATAGTGTTCCTAAAACCCTATCCATTTATTTATTTGCATTGAGTTATCTGGGTAATTAGGTATAAAATACCTCCAAGAAAATTCTATCCAAAAAGAAAGGACCCTCCGACTCATTCAGACAGGAACCATTTTGCTTCTCTCTTACTTACGCCCCCCATCTGTCAACAAGTGCTTGTAATTTTATTACACTGTCCTGTAGTTTATGCAGAGTTGGTATTATTTTACAGAGTTCTGTTAATGGACTGGATAAATGGAAATGCTATTTAAACTGGTCTCCAGATCCAACAAACACAGCTGCAACTGTACTTCTGTTTCTAGGCAAGCTTCTTGACCTGACCACGCGGTGCTCATGAAGCCAGTCCAAAGGGAAACCGGAGCAGACAGCAAAGGGAAAGCATAGTAGACCGCTGGCGGCAATCAACCGTGGCTAATCATAATTCATATACACTCAAGCCTCTTTTTCTTTCATATTGCTTTTAGGCTACACAACAAGCATGCAGTCCCTTTCACCTGGCATCTCATTTACAACCAGAGGTCAAATAATGATTAGTATGCACAGAAGCTGGGAGGGAGGAAAGGAGGGGAGGGGGTTACAGACAGTACCCATTGGCCCAAGTCAAAAAGTAAGCCAGCAATGAACCATGCTATCCTTTACTAATAAAGAGTTCTCCTATACTTGGCTTGGAGATCTTTCATGTAGTAGTCGATTTGATTTTTATTAATGCAATTTAGGATTATTAACAAAATAAACTGTAAACTGCAAGGTTCACCCTGTACAGCGAATGTGACAGCCAATGTAGCTTTTCTGCTTTCATTCATGAGCCGTACCCCAGAACAGTCCACTAACAAAGGTTAGATTGTCATAATGTTGTGTTCGTATAGGGTTAACACATTGGCTCATCCCCTCAGGTTGACAGGAGATGGACCTGGGTCCGCCTCCTGGTTAGTGAGTAGTAAGAGTCTAGATGTGCTACAGAGAGAACCTACATGTGTAAGTTCCTCAGAACTAGACCTGAACTCAAAGAAACTTCATCTTTGAAACAATCTACAGCCAAGGAAGCAACTTTATCAAAAGTACTCCAGAGAGAACAAGCTAGGAAAAGCCAGAGGGGGGATTTGCCACTGTGAGTACTACCACCCTCATGACCAAACCTAACATTCTCATCTTCTGCTCCCCTCTCCTAGACTGTCTGCAATACAGGCCCACACATATGGCTGTATGATGGCTCTGAACAAGTTCCTAGTAGAAGTCTATGGAGCCATACTGGCATGTATGAGATATATCAGGTTCTTTATAGAGACATTGCCTCTAGGGAAGAATGAATCCATAATATTGTGCCTCCTGGAGCAACAAACAGTGCCATGAGAGTGCCTACAGCTCTAATATTGTGTCTCCTGGAGCAACATACAGTGCCATGAGAGTGCCTACAGGTCTATAGTACAAAGATGGCAGATGCTTATGGAGGTATAATAGTGGAGCTTAGAATATTCTGGGTTCCTTATTACAGCTGAATACAACTAGGAGGTTGTATGGAGCTGAAATATACCCACATGCCTTAGTATGAAAAATCATTTATGTTCTCTGAGGTACATGTTATACTAGAAAGCATGGAGAATATGGACCGTGCAGTATAACTATTTCTATAGATATAATATGTGGTGCATTATACACAATTGATTTGATGTATTTGTAATTTCGTAATGCATCTTTGAAAGCAGAGATGTGCATTTACTAGATATCTCTTTTATGGTCTGATCAGCAATAACCCTTGGGCAGAGGGAATCTAACACCGCAGATAACATAGTTCTGTGCTCTCATTCTTTGTAGACTGGATTCCCTTTAATGTACAATCCTGTACGCCACTGTAAAGCATTATGAAATATAATATTGAGACTGGCCACACCTGATGTCAGCACATTGGAAGTCAGTTACTAAGTGCAGATTTCAGACCCAGTTATGTGAGTTTGCCAAACTCTCTGTGATTCAGACTTCCGAAGGATTCTCAAGTAAACGTCTTGCTATGTTGAATTACAGTCTGCATCTGCTCTACATCATGTCTGAAAAGGCTTTTACCTGTAAAAATATCAAATACAACTTGGTGCTCAGTGGTATTTGGTACAAGACCACTGAGGGCTGTGACTGGCTGCAGTGGTCATGTCCCATATACAGTTACTTCATGGCTGCCTCCAATAAATACAAACTGGAGGTATGGGACCAGAGGAACAGCTCTGAGATTAAGTGGTGAGTGTATGATCTTTTAGTATTTTATTACATTTAGGGGCACTTGGACAAATAAAGGGAACCTGTCACCAGGAAGTTCACTGATAGATGGTAAAATGCTTTGTAGGGGCTACCACAGCTTAATGTGATGATACCTTTAAATTAGTGATCTGTTGCTTCATTCTGTAAAAATAAGTACTTTTAATCCATATGTAAATGAGTAGTTAAGTGCCCTGAGGGTGGGGCTAAGCCACACTATGCTCTTTTCCTCGTCCTGCTTCCTCTGACAGCCCATCCCTCTCTATCTTCATTGACACAGGCGAGATGGCTATGCAGCAACCTGTCCCTGTCAATCAGGAAGAAGAGGGAAGGGCTGGCAGAGGAAGCAAGAGGAGCAATGGTGCACACAGTGCCTTTAGCCCGCCTTTGGAGCACTTAACTGATCATTTTCATATGGAATAAAGGTCCTTTTTCTCCAGAACGAAGCAACAGATTGCTAAGCTAGTCCTACAAGAGATTGTGTCTAGTTTAAAGGAGTTGTCCAACTAATATAGTATATATATATTCTAAAGTTATTAGCACCGTGTGGCAAACCGGTTTCAATTTTCAGTTGCAGATGGTTACTTCCTACATTGGAGCCTTATAATGCAGGACGGAGGAAGCCTCATTAGTAAGAACAAGAGGAGTGGTGAGTGTCACATCTCACTGCCTTAAGGCATGTTGCAGCCGTCACATACCAGGAAGTAGGAGTTAAACATGGGGGATAGGAGAAAACTGCAAAAGATGTAAATTTGAAAATAAAAATTATTTATAAAAATAATAATCCAAGGAGGAATGAGAGTAATTGATGAAAATACCCTTTACAGTGGAAAGTAGTTGATGGTACAAACCCTTTAACTGTGAAGGAGGTTGACAGCTATTACTCCCAATTCCCACATACAGATGCATGCTCGACTTGGCCTAAGTGCAGGTGTTTTAAATGGTTAGAGGGGAATAAGCTACTGCCAGGCTATCAAACCCTCACGAGATGTTCGTCTGCTCCTGCTGAAAGTGGTGGGTTAGGCCAACATTCATCTAACCTTTAAATAAATTGGATAAATGTCATGTCTATGGCCAGCTTTATTTTTTTAAAAGCTCTTGTGAGATACTGAACACATCCATTGCTTAGCTCTATATGGATGCCACTGAGCGTTTTCCTTCTACTTGCTCTAACATCGTTGAGCTTTCAGTGTTAACCTTTGTCCTATATATTCAATTGTCATCATTGGCAGGAATGTAGATAAAGATCAGGGAAAGACATGTGGGGATTTAAAAGGTGCATCTAATATGAGCTCACCACTGAGAAATTGTGCCATTCATCTACATGAAGACTTCATCTGTAAAGAATTTTGTTTGTTTTATGAACAAGGGTTGTATTCAAAAGCGAAGGGAAATAAATGCACTCAGACGGCCATTGCTCCCAACACAATGTTGAAGGTAATATAATTGTTTATTACCGGTTACTTAAGAAACATTGACATGTAATATTCACATTCCTAATTGGTTTTGTCACCCAGGGGCAGCAAAAAACACATTTCTCAAGACTGAAGTTTCCTACTGCAGTCTCGATCTCCTGTGTGGTGGAGGGAGATGGCCTTATAATAAATTAGTCACATCTATGGGCCTCCATGCATCAGAATCAAATCTACATCAGTTATAAGCTGGTGTAGACTTGAGCTATAATTAACTGAGCTGTAGTTTTTGGCATAAATTCTAGAAAATTCTGAGGGCAATAGAGACCACGTCCTCGCAATCGTCTCAACACCTGTTTATTGCCACAAGAAGTTACAAATTATGCCACAAATATGGTGTGCACCATAATCAGCTACTTTTTTGCCCCCAAAAGGTTGAATAATTCTGCCCTATTGGGTCTCATTTGGTAAAACCGTCTATCAGCAAGACTATTAGCAACCAATCAGAGCTCGGCTTTCATTTCTTAAACAGCGTTGGAATAATGAAAGCTAAGCTCTGATTGGTTGTGAAGGATGACAAAGAAAGCTGGACTGTTAGACAGTTGTGATAAATTTACATGGACTCCAATAGCTGATCACGCAGCACTTCCATAGACCTCTCTAAAAATCCACTAGTAATTGTTATTATATGTAATCTAATAGACAGTAGGAAGATGCCGTCTGATTGTCGAGTGGCAGTCCACCCCCTTAAATACAGGCTCCTCTACAACTCTACATTTTGCACATAAGGTATGTTCAACATTCTTCTGTCTAGCACACCTTATAGCAGGGGTCATCAACCTCCGACACTCCAGCCTTTGTGAAACTAGATTTCCCAGCATGCACACTTGCTCTGCTCTTCTCAAAACTTCCACAAGAGCGAGTGGAGCATACCGGGAGCTGTAGTTTCCCCATAGCTGGAGTGCCGGAGGTTTCTGACCCCTACCTTATAGAGTCAGTTTTCATAGGATGCTATCATAGTTGTCAAAGTCCCGGGGGGGGGGGGACAGGTGGTCCCAAAAATTTTTTCCTGAATTATGTTGCCAACTATACAGTTGCCAATAGTCACAAATTTGCAAAGACTAACCCTCATTTTCAGACATTCCCTGCAAATTTGCAACAAAAAATGGGCAGCGCTTATGTAAGCCCCACTGATATACAGGCAGTCTTGCCAAGTTTGGGTGTGGGGTCTATTTGTCCCTAGTATACCAACTGCAATTCTGGTAAATAGGCAATAATGGATTATCTGACCCGCACTCCACTTCTCTGCCAATGTTCCCCTGCTTTAACAATCAGATAGGTAAGAACCAGGGCAATCACATGGTGAAGTTTAATTACAGAAATTAGGGTCCAGTGTAGATAAAGTGATAATATACAATATCGCTCAATGTATGAGAAACATTAGATATTATCATTTTATCTACACTGGACCCTGATTTCTAGAATAAAATAATTCTTTAAACTTCATCACGTGAGAGCCATGGATTTTACCTATCTACGTTAGAATTACTTCTCCATGAAGTGTAGGTATCATTTTGCTTCCTAGCTTTAACAATCAGATATAACTAGAGATGAGCGAACATGCTCGCTCATCTCTAGATATAACCATTACATAAGGGACGTAGCAGTGTCTGTGTCAGTGTCATGTCTGTGACTTCTCTAGATATTGCTGTATACGTACGTACCTACGGACAACTCGGACAAGATACTGGAGTTAGAAATTTAACCATAGCCTGGATCATGATCAAAACTATGGAAGCTTTATATAGATATCTTACCGACATGATAAACACGTACCCAAATGACTAAAGAATAATGTAGTCTTATGTTTCCATAGCATCAATAATCACAATGACTGTACAAGTATGACTGGCACACAGCTATATATAAGAACTAAATGACTATCCTCGCTATGGCAAACCGTACACAGCATAAAAAGAAAGCAAACTTTCCATGGTTCCTTTGGGAGCTGACACATAATAGTGCAATTATTTAGGCCGAGTGAAACCATGTGAACTTCAACCTGAATTCTCACAACATATAAATGGATGTCCATGACATAAAATCTTGCTGACTAGAAGCAGATCTATTCATTCAAATATTCACACCCTAAGATTGTGTTCTCCACGCTCCTATGTACAAGTTCAGCACAAAGAATGGCCTTCAGTACACTTAAGATACAACGGATGCAAAGGGGAGTCAAAATTCTGGACCCACTTTAAAATTTTCAATACTCCAATTTTTATTGAACTGTTCAATATAATACACTAAGTATTATCCCTTGCTAAATCTGACAGTATAATAGTGTCTTCATGGGGGACATACCAGAGTAGTTTAGTCCATAAAGGAAGGTCTAAATCGTGAGATAACTATACCATATTTGGTACCAGATTCCTTCACCTTCATGGTTTTAGGAAATTGATAATATTGTACAGGTAATCTTCAAAAAGTTCAATTACATCTACATTTTTACTAGGTAATTCATTATATGGTTCATTGTAGACCACTTTTAATGACTTCTATGTATGCATCAGCCATCAGTATAAGGTAAAAAGTGGTGGTGCCCGACTTTTGACTCACCCCAAAGCATTTGGGCAAAGATGATAAACTGCACTGAATGATAAAAAAATTCCTACATAACATTATTGCTTTGGCAAAAACAACAAATTATTAAAAAAATATCAGCTATGCCCGAAGTGACAAGAAATGGAACAAATGATGCACTAAAGGTTTTTTTCCTCCTGAACAAAGAGAAGAATAAAGGAACAGGTGTACTTACAGTCTGTAGAGTTTTGGATTTCCCAGAAACAGCAATTCTGGTAATATCTGAAGACTATTTCGATTTAAGCGTCTGAAAGAGAGTAAGAATGAAAATTCAATATAAAGTAGAAAATAAATGTTACAACAGAATTACAGGATTAGGGCTCATGCACACAACCGTTTACATAATGCGGTCTGCAAATCGTAGATCTGCAAAACATGGATCCGGGCGAGTGCGTGCCGCCTTTTCTTTTTTAACTTCTGCAGAAATGTCATATCCTTGTCTACAAAAAGTACATGTATGGGACATGTTCAATCTTTTTTGCCATTTCTTTATTATTTCTACTAGTAGTTATGAATGAGTTGCTAGCAGACTGCTGTAAGGGTACAGAGGGGAGGTAACCAGTTGGGGCTGTGTACCCGAACAGACTCACTCTATCCAATCAATCAGTGTTGCCATTTTCAGAGTGGGCAGGTACACACCCCCAACTGGTTACCTCCCCTCTGTACCCTTACTGCAGACTACTAGTGATTCATTCATAAATTCTAGTAGAGATAATAAAGGAATGGCACAACATACAGACATAAGAATAGATGTTCCAGAATTGTTATTACACGGGGAATGCATGAAGCTATTAAGGCTACTTTCACACTAGCGTTTTTAATTTCCGGTATTGAGTTCCGTCATAGGGGCTCAATACCGGAAAAAAACGCTTCAGTTTTGTCCCCATTCATTGTCAATGGGGACAAAACTGAACTGAAGACAACGGAATGCTCCTGAAAGCATTCCGTTCCGTCTTCAGACCGGAGAACAAACCGCAGCATGCTGCGGTTTTCTCTCCGGTCCAGGCATCCGCACCAAGACGGATCCGGAATGACCCCCAATGCAAGTCAATGGGGACGGATCCGTTTGGTGTGACACACCAGTAATCCGGATCTGTCCTCCATTGACTTGCAATGGGGGGTCATTCCGGATCAGGCTACACATATACAGAAATACATACAGACATACACACACATACACACAAACATATACATACTTACATACTCCAGCCAGGGATGCCGGCAGCATGTCTTCACGCGCCTCCTGCGCGCAGCTATGACGTTTCCCCACTGCGCCCAGCAGAGGGCGCTGTGGGGAATTGTCATCACTGCGCGCAGGAGGGCGTGAAGACGTGCTGCCGGCGTCCCTGGCTGGAGTATGTAAGCATGTATGTGTTTGTGTGTCTGTGTCAACATGTGTGGGGCCGGATCCGTGCTGCCGCTAGTGTGGAAGAGGCCTAAAACAGGCATTTCAGGAGTGGTGACAGGTCCTCTTTAAATGGTGGTGGTAATAATAGTGCCATATAGTGTTTACATTATAGCACCGTACACTTGGCTTCTCTAATAACAGTGTGCCTCTTGCTCTGGGTCGTCTGGCCACTAACAGTCTCAGTTGGCAAGTGATCATGTCCCTCCTCAATCAGCCACTCACTCGCTGATCTATCCACTCACTCACCTGCTCGCTCAATCTCCCACAGGCGAGGAAGCTGTGGGCCTGAAGGATGAGATCACAAGCACAGAGTGTTTTATGCTGGAAAACCCAACTCCATAGACTTCTATAGGACCCTGTTGTAACTCTGAAATTGTCTGATTTCACATGGAGTCCATTCTGCTGGATTTCTTTATGATTTCAATAAAATGAAAGTCATGACATGATCTAGAATTTCACAATTGGGCACCACATGGAGCAAAGTAGTGCCATCTGTGAGCAAAATATATGCCTTATACATAGAAATAAGTATACAGATAAATCCACACTTCATTACACGCTCGCTGGAAGTAGCCTACTTAACATGTGCAGTTAGTGAATAAATTATGTGCACGTGTACATCCATAAGGTAAAAAGGTGACATTTTATGGGAACCAGAGTCCAAATTAAGTTTTAATAGCAGATCATTTCAGTTTCTCCTGCTCCATTCCAGATATATGAGTTATTAGAGGCCTATCTCAGCAGAACAATGCATGCTGTGAAATGCCAGGAATGTCTGCTAGGAATTTTTGCCCCCCAGCTAAACAATGAATAAAATTAAAGAACAGGGCAACAAGAGGAGGCAAAGACCACATTGCCTGTATATACGGCTTCAGCCCAATCCGTACTAGGACGTAAGGAGAACCCAGCAAATGCTGTCGAGGAGGGATCCGAACAAAAATAGACATGGGAAAAATAAACAGCTTTTCTGGCCGGGAATTTGTGAAAAGGTCTGGAAAGAGTTTCTCACCATCATTTCAAATTAATGTCCACAGAAGGAGTTCTACAAGTCTCCATGGCATAATGTGCTATACGCTGCAAACCTTAAAGAGCTTCTCTGATTGATGCTAATGGTTCAAGCAAAATTAATTTACTGTGCAGGCATACCAGCACTGCATTGTATCACCAAGATACAGAGATATTAAGTGATAGATAGTTCTGAATAATAGATAGATAAGAGACATAGATATGTGATAGATTAGATAGAGTAGATAGACAGGGAGATAAACAAACAGAGATATATATATGAGATAGATAGATAGATAGATACTAGATAGATAGATAGATAGATAGATAGATAGATATGAGCAGTGGCGTACATAGAGAAGTAAGGGCCCCATAGCAAGGATCAAACCAGGTCCCCCACACAGGACACAAGGGTTTCTAAACCCCTTTCAATGAGCCCAGGGCCATTTTTTCCACTGCCTCATTTGCTAAAAGTTGTTTCTTTAGAGGGTAGAGTCCTGACCAAGTTTTCATCCCCAGTAGAAGAGGAGATAATCCCAACTAAGAGTGGGCCCCCTCTTGCCCTGGGCCCCATAGCAGTCGCATGGTCTGCTGCTATGGTAGTTACGCCCCTGAATATGAGATAGATAGATAGATATGAAATAGGTATATAGATAGATAGATAGATAGATAGATAATAGATATATAGATAACTAGATAGATAGATATATAGATAATAGATAGATAGATAGATAGATAGATAGATAGATCTGCCGATGAGTCCTCTTGAATGAATAGAAAACTTTCAGAGATGATTTATAAAATGTAAATCAGCTGCCGATTTGTCATTCAACAACTTGTATTTGTCACTCAGTTGTGGATGAAACTCACTTTGTGGCAGAAGAACCTATTGGTGTCGTTCTGGTTGAAATCAATGGTTTTATTTAGGCTCTTGTTTTGTAGAAATTATCAAATGCTGACAAAAAATTATCAAAACTGTCACAACTATGAGGATCTTTTCAAGATCACATACAACAATGTATTATATCCATGGACACTGGACTGAAAGAAAACCTAAAGCAGAATTTCTGGCTTTGTGCTGTGAAAGTGGTGTAAATAATCATTTTTGGTATTTGTTCCATGACCTCTTTCTCGTTCTTCAGCTCATAAAGGCTTGTAGTCCATTTGATAATGTTCACAAATGAGATCTAATGTTTGATATGCTCTTCCAACAGATTTCTCTTATTAGATTTCCAAAACTCTTTGTGCCGAAAAATTGGTCCTATCGTGGCCCTTTGTTCAACAGATTCAATCATATAAAAAAGTTAAGAGCAGCTTGTCTTTTCACTTGGGAATATAAGCAAAGGTCTTTTCTTCGCAACCCCTGTTTAGAGAATGCATTGAAAGAACTATATTTGTAATGTATCTCTAGGTTGCCTTAGAAATGGTTCTGAATTCCAGGGTCCCAAGGAGATGAATTGGTTGTCAGATAACAATGTACCTCCATCAGATGGACTTGGCAGTTGTAAACAAAAGGGATTCTTTCGACTTTTCCTCACAAATATGAAATATTTACTCTGGGCCAACAGCTGGGGACTGCCATAAAAGAAGCGTTCATATAGAACTTGGTATCCATTCAAGAAACCAAAATCTTCTGTCTGTCTTCTCACAATTCTCAGACAGCGACTTCTTAAAGAAATCTAAGTGGACTTCAGCACAAAGAGAACAACAATCCATGATATTACGGGCTCAGCACAGTTATAATAGCTATAATCTAACTTGAAAAATGGGTCCTGTGATGTAAAATGCAAGTCTTCCTTCTAAGAAGTTGGAAACAAATCAGAGACAATAGTTGTAAGAAGGCCTTTTGCCCCCAAGCAAAAGGGAAATGATGATCATCTTTATGACTGCAGTATCTAAACCAGACAGTGGGGTCCAATTCAACCAGTAGCTTGGGAGCCACATTTCGTTCACCTTTAAAGACTGTTGAGTATCAGTGGCATTAATGAGACTTAGCATCAAGGCCACAACTATGTCAATGGTAGATAAAAAGACTAAAAACCACATAATTTCCAGCTGACACAAACTAAACAGGAATCAAAAGTCAAGATCAAAAACAGATACTGGGCAACAATTATGGATATAATAGCATAGTTACATAGTTGGTTTAAATGAGACCTATAGGTGGCCATAACCACTAATCTGAAGTTGACCAAAAGGGATGACCTGATGATCGCTGGGTGAAATTTAACAACAAACCTACTTACGACAGACCATCATCATCTGAAAAGGAGTTAGCTGTGTTTGAAATTTGTGTCCTATAGTGAGCAAAAAAATCTTGAATTCAGAGAATGAACATTCATGGATGAAAGATCTTTCCTTGAAATATCTTTCATCCATCTCCCAGTTTCCATGACTATATATGGCCAGTTTGAACAACTATAACGCCCAATGTGGACTAAAATGTGTATGGCTGTGTCTGCAAAATGAACGTTCACCAGATTATTGTTTGTTCAACTGTTGTTCAACCATCAACCAACTTCTCTCTTAACCTACTTTCACACTAGCGTTTAGGTTTTCCGGTATTGAGTTCCGTCCTTAGGAACTCAATACCGGAAAAAAACGCTTCAGTTTTGTCCCCAGTCATTGTCAATGGGGACAAAACAGAACGAAACGGAGTGCTCCAAAATCCATTCTGTTCCGTTTAGTTGCATTCCCAGACAGGAGTGCAAACCGCAACATATTGTATTTTGTTTTCCGTCCTGGGATGCGGACCAAGACGGATCCGTCATCACCGTCAATGCAAGTCAATGGGGACGGATCAGTTTTCTCTGAAACAATCTGACACAACAGAAAACTGATCCGTCCCCCATTGACTTTTGATAGAGTTCATGACGTATCCGTCTTTGCTATGTTAAAGATAATACAACCGGATCTTTTCATAAAAGATGCAGATGGTTGTATTATCAGTAACGCAAGCGTTTTTGCTGAACCCTGCCGAATCCAGCAAAAACGCTAGTGTGAAAGTAGCCTAATATGGATGACCAGCTTCAACCTTTTACACAAGCAAACCCCACCTGATTCAGAAGGTATTCTAGACCATAAAGTGGAAAAAAACTGATTCCTGACTCCGTACTGGCCATGAGACAGATCAACAGATCATTATTCGACATTAATTCCTGTAAACATTTATGGTGTGATTTTCATTTTATTTTGTATTTTGATATAATCTGTTTTCTAAGCTTCTTCTACAGGATGGAGAGCTGCTGCCCATGGCGTTCTTAGGTTTTTGGTTTGCCCCTTGACACTACTTTATCTCACATATCTTCAGCTATGAGAACCCACTATAACATTTAAGCTTTTTATAAACATTAATGTTGGCAAATCCGAATGCAATCAGTGAAATCCACCTACAATCAAATGGTTTCCTTCTAACTATTCTGCAGAAGCAGATGTTAGGAGAAACGAGAGTTGACCATATTGAGTTTCATCATCCTCTTGTTCAGCTGGTAGAAACGCTGCTGCCAGAAGGGTCTGCTAGTGGTTTGTCTTCTTCTCCTCATTAAAATGAACATGTTAACATGAAGAACATTAGTTAACTAGTTTTCATCCAATAGTTATCCAGCCAGTATCCGGCTTTATTTTTATACGTGTGAATTATATGTTTCCAGTCACATGTGAGTAACCATTTCTATAGATGGATCACGATAAGCAGCCAAGAAAAACATCCTTGTTTTGTATGGTCAACGTATGATCATTCAGGTAAATGGAAAGTTAAACAAGCAATTTGCATGTCCATTATAAAAGAAGAGAATAAAATACTTATAAATAACAAGAGACATAAAACACTCTTTTCCATAAACAGCTGAAAAGCAACAGGTTCCTCTAGAAGAAAGCAGATGGAAGAGACTCTCGGGTCAATGCAGTAATAAGGACATTTGTGAGGAGAACATAAAGGTTAGAAGTGCTAGCAGACATTGTCCAGGCCACTCTATTTGACTGACCTGCCTATGTGTGAAACATATGAGAAAGTGCTGGAAGCTTAACGCTGCACAGTACAATAACGAACAGCAGGAGATATGCCGCATATCAACAAAGATGGTGTACTCTCTGAAATTCTAATTTCCTGACAACACGCCTGCCTTATGAACTGTAAAATATGAACAAATACACTACTGGGTAACAGATTATAAGGAGACATTTCAGGGACAGCTCAGTGGTTATAGTCGAAGTGATGTAGAACAACCTGTATATATGCATTTAACACCAAAATCTTGCATCAAAGTGATAGCCTTACACATAAGTCATAAAGCTGTAAAAGACAAAAATTGAGAATCATCAGTTTTTATCTTTTATAGCTAAAATACTGAGAATCACCAAAACCATTTGATGATAGACACCACAATTAATTAATTCTATACCTAGTTTAAATTGTTAGACACAGTCAAAACTCCTGACAGGATAAAATCCTTCAACCTGAACAGAGCTAAACATTTGTCTCGATCTACAGAATCCACACATTTACAAAACCACCTATTCATACACACTATTGTATTAAGCAAAATTTCAAAAATATGGCACTTGGTTTATATCCTTCCTTTGTACCAACATCTATTACTGCAACTCCCCATTTCGCCATCCACATTCAATGATACCAGACAGGGCTGATGGACAAGAGTGCTACCCTACCTGGGAAAAAATAGACCCCCCCCACCCCCGAACAAAATTATTAGCATTTTTTGGACAGACATTTCTACTTAACGTCCCGGTGGACATTATTGGGACATGTTCCATTGACCTTCATCATGAATTTAATTATGAAGTTATGCAAGTCAATATAACCAAGAGTGATGGCAGCTATAATGTTGTAGATCTTCTAACTGCTAGGGCCATCAGGTTTTCTGCATAACGTTAACTCATGCTTCTCTCTTTAACTAGCCCAGTTTACTTTAGTTGATTCTTAATATGGATTCTTTAAGGTGCCCATATGCATTAATATATTATTGGCCAAATCCACCATTTTCTGGAGACTGGACAATATTCTAATTTGTACAGGAAGCTCCCAACTCTCTCCTGACAGCGGATATCAAGGGGGAGAACGATTGGGTGAATTGAATTTTTAACCTGATCTTGAAGCTCCCCTGGGAGATAAGCTTCCATCAGAGGTGTATGACAGCGGCTTTTTCCTCCCTTCCCATTGAAAATACATACATGTTCAGCAGAATCATGAGTTTATGGGGGAGTTGGAAAAGATAGTTCTGCTAACATCTAATGAAGGTGTATGGGCACCTTTTGAAGGAATAGCTATAGTCCACAATTCAGACCATAGAAGTAAAAAATACTGTTATCAGGCATCAGGTGATATACAGTTTTAGTTATGCTGAGGGCAAGTTCATAAATTAATGACTTTTTTTTCATGTAGATCAACCTGATCACTGAAACTCAACATGAATAGATTATCTAATAGCAGATAAAACAGCAAAGACACATCTATACCTACAGCACAAGCTACATAGATATGGGCTGTTGTTTGCTCTGACCGGAGTGTGAAAGTCACTCACAGACTATTCAACACTAACACGACAACCTTCCCCTAAAGCATAAACCGCCCCTATGTGGGATAGTGTATTTTGAAAGCTAAATGTTTAAGGAATTTACCACACAGACTGTTGTGTGAACACACAATAAAAACAAAAATGTACAAAAAATATTTTTAATACTAGTGCATTGTGTATGTATGTTACCATTAGCAACCAATCCAATCAGTCACATATTTAGTTATTGGCTAATAGAATTTTGAATTAAACTTTTGTTCAACCAAAGAATGCATGTTTTCATTTTTCCGACACCTAACCATTTTCAGTGTTATTAACCCCCTTCTTTATATATATATATATATATATATATATATATATATATATATATGCACAATTTTAATAAAACTGAATGGTGTGCTAAAGAGCACCCAAAAAGCAATGTCACTGACTAAAATGCGGAAATCATAAAGTCCCTATAGTATAGTTAGGCCAGAGTACAGTAAGTATAGCCTGGTTCACAATGAGGTCTATCAGTGTCGTCAGTAGATATAGTTAAATATACAAATAGCTGGTTGAACCCCAGTCTGGCTTATCTGATATAGCCTAACATTCATTTACGTTTCTGCTCCTCAAAAATAGTTGCAAATACAAATTCCTTAGGTGTTCTTTGGGCGACTATATGGTGCCACCATATAGAGTTGTATTGCAGTGTTTTACTTCCCTAGTACTTCTAGGGTAGAATATCTCCATAATGTGGCATCCAAAGGAACATATAGAATCCAACTATCTATATAGAATTGAAGGCCTAACGAAATACAGTATAATGTCATAGAAGTCTATGAGTCCTCTACTACCTCTTTGTAGGGAACTTTCCTAGTCATATCCATGAGCCCTAAATGTACAAATACAAATGCTAGTTATTGTATATCAAGATGTTTGGGCCAAGAGCATGTATAGGATTTTTTTAAATATTTTTCTTTATATTTTTTACTTTTTTTCAACTTTGGCTTTCCACTAGTCAGCTGTAATAACATAAGCCAAATGAAGAAGTAGAACTACTGCTACAAACCAAAAATAAAAACAAGCTCTAGATGACTGACTCAGGTAGCCTTTCCTACAAACACTTTTCCCCAATCACACCTTACTGTCATTTATAGCTCTTATCTAGGACATGGCAGGAATGTCTCTGCTGGGCGCCTGGTGGAATCGTCATCTGTGCGCGCCGTCCTGTCCCTCTGACGCTCCGAAGACCTGCCGGGGTGCATGTAAGTATGTATGTGTGTTTGTATGTCTATATGTGTGTGTATGTTTATGTTTATGTGTATGTCTGTGTCTGTATGTGTCTATGTGTAGCCGGATCCGTAATGGACTCCATTGAAAGTCAATGGAGGGCGGATCCGGTTACCATTATGGTCACACCAGACGGATCCACCCCCATTGACTTGCATTGGGGGTCATTCCGGATCCGTCTTGGTGCGGATGCCTGGACCGGAGAGCAAACCGCAGCATGCTGTGGTTTGTTCTCCGGTCTGAAGACGGAACGGAATGCTTTCAGGAGCATTCCGTTGTCTTCAGTTCAGTTTTGTCCCCATTGACAATGAATGGGAACAAAACTGAAGCGTTTTATTCCGGTATTGAGCCCCTATGACGGAACTCAATACCGGAATTTTAAAACGCTAGTGTGAAAGTAGCCTAATAGAGCTACATAGCCTTGGTATGGTATGACATGGTAAGTTCTTTACCCTACGCTCAAGTCTAGAACCATGACAGCAGACCCATCCTTTGTTGCCAAGAACTGGTAGGGCCGTTCTATGTACCTGTGAAATCCAACATGCCAGAATCTCATCTCTCACAATATCTGACAGTGTTAGGGAAAAATTGGAAGGTCTATATAGACTTTACATTTTTGGAGGACCCTACCAACATAAATGAACTGCGCTTGGACACTTGATCAGATTTGTTAGAAACTGAGAACTATCTAACATGTATAAGAGCTGTGAGATCCTCTTGACATCCATTTTTGAAGGGCAAGATGTATGAGAGTTACTGGATTTTTTTAGACAGTTAGAGTTCATGCACACAACAGTATTTTTGCGGACTGCTCAAGGGCCCATTAATTTATATGGGTTCTCAATAAATGTTTGTTCTTCACATCCATATGTCTGTTCCGTAAATTTTGGAACATGTCCTATTTTTGTCCTTATTGGGAACAAGAATAGTCATTTCTAGTAATGGAAGTGAGAAAAATGCGGATTGCATGCAGCAGGTATCCATTTTATGTGGATCCATGGTTTGTGTAACGCAATATGGACATGGTCATGTGCATGGGGCCTTAATTTAATTTGTTATAAGCATCAGGCATTCGGCCATCAAAAGTACCGGAAACTGACAACTCTATATATATGTCAATCCTGAGCTAGCTACAATTTTGATTACTCATTATCATTCACATTGGGCCATAATCACTGGTATAAATCAGATAAGAGAAGGTAAATAAACTGGCTAATCCACTTTTTCTGCCTAGTATCTATTAATTAAGAAGGACAATTTCCTGGAAGACTGCCTTCAACCATGCTAGCTATTTAGGTCTACATAATGCCTACTGATCACTCCTAATTATATGGTAGAAGTACTGACATACAACCTGAATATTAATCTTCAATATTCTGCCCAGAATTTCCTACTTTAAAACAGTTATGTCATACTAAATGAGTAGTTTGGAACTTTTGAAGGAAAAAAAAATCATTCAAAATAAAATTACCTTCCTACAGGAAAAGCTGAATGAAGAAAGTAATTAAACATCTTGCCTAGCTGTAGTCTAGTCTTTTTTTACACTCTTACATACTGGGGACTTCCAACTTCTAAATTTAACCTCCCCGATTCAGCATTTAGGAAGGTAGAATATTTTACATACAAATTAAGAATTCCCAGTTGGATTATTTCATTTCTACATTTAGGTAAAAGCTCTGTGAGCACAGAAAAAAAAAAGTTACGCCTTCAGACAGAAAATACTTACAGTCTATCCAGTTCTTTTAGATCTTGAAATGCTCCCCTTTCAATAGTACTAATCTTGTTCTCCATAAGCTGCCTGTAAAAAGGAAAGTGAAGATGTGGTTCAATACGCCACTAATCAGCAAAGCATTAACATCACATCAGTCTTTAGTCATGGACAATGGCCTGCATAGCTTCATTTCACATTTTTATCAATTCTCACATTCTAACTCCAAAATGAAAAGTAATCTAAAGTTACTTTAAGAAATTCTATAAAAAAAATAATAAAACAAATAATAATTTTGCAGTCAATTTCAGCAATTATGAATATTTTAGGAAATTCACCTTGAGAAAAGAACATGGAACATTAGTAAAAGCCAAACAAAACAAAAGTTTTAAAAAAAATAAAAAAGTTGTTACTTCGGTTATAACTCATACTTTGTAAAATAAAGATATTACATTCCTTTTTCTAATTAATTAATAACTGAGAAAAGTTTTCAAAAACACATAAATCACTTGTTGGTGGAGCATCAAAAACTTGTAAAAAGTGTTCCTAGAATTTATAATTAATCTTTCCAAAAATTGTGTAAACTTTATGCCTCTAAGGAAGTAGGAATTTTTGGGGGATTTCTAACTTGTCAACACTAACTTTTACTTTAAAACAATAGTCCGTAGAGATAACACTGTGCAGAATACCCTTTAATTCTGCAAAAAAGTGTTTGAACACTGACAATTATAACTAATCACTTGCAGATGCCAGTTGTTATGTTAATAATATGCATAACCAACTTTCTAAATCCTTCAAGATGCCTCTAGAATTGAAAAAACATTGTCATTTCCTCACATTATTGCCCAATATCCAGAAACTTCACAAACTATTTCTCATGTTTTCTCATAATTAAGGCAATATGACTTTTTTTTATTAAATGTGAATTTTTGCACTTTATTTCTGCACTTTATTATATACAACATAATATTTGATCTGAAAACAGTCTAGAGACCGCACACTTCCCAAAAGATACACACGAGATTAGAAAATACTTACAAGACGCGTAGATGCCTCAAACCCGCAAAATCTGTCTTGGTTATTCTTGTGATATTATTTCCATTTAAATCTCTATGAAAAAGCAAAAAGTGTTGTGAAATATAAGTAGCGACATCATGGTCTTATTTAGCATATGTACTATGGTTATGTATCTATTTTTATTTTTTTGAAAAGTTGAAAGCCATCTTTTTTGACAACAGATCAATATTATCTTCAAAGATAACTACGTTCCAAACTTCACCTGATAAAACAACACATTTATAAGCCTTATCTCAAAGAAGGCTCCTAAAGTGTCTTATTGAGCGACTTTGAAAAAAAAAAGATCATAAAATAAGTTTAGTTAGACATTAAACAAATGTCAACAGTACAGGCGACCATCACAGTATTTTTTATGGCTTTTTTACGACATTAAAATGTGATTGTATGGATTTACAATTTGAAAGAAAATGCTACCACAAGTAAGCAAAAAGAGTACAACATAACAAATAAAAAAAAAAGTCACAGTCATCATCATCATAAAGCAATAAAAAAATTGTATTAAGGGAAGGAAAAAACAGCAGGAAGGCTGCTTATAGGATTTAATGGCCTGATTTCCTAATACAAACATGGCTAGGTTTAAAAAAAGGCAGTATCAAGTCTTTGAACTTCAAAAGATTCTTAACTATGCAGGAAAAAAAGTTTAACTCTTGGGCTATTTTAAAGAAAATCACCAGCACACTGCTTAAATTAGATAATAAGTGTTATTTTAACACTTATATACTGTCTGCATAGTGACACTTTACCCAGTATCTCAGTTCACCATCTCAAATTAACCTTGCCCTCATGTGGGCCAGTGCAACTAAACTGAATTCCACATTTACCCCACTGTCATAACAACCTACTAAATATAAGTATCTTTTTTATTAAAAAGAAAAGTTTAAAAAGTTTTAGCCCATCTCCTCGATATTTTTGAATTCCTTCTCGACACTCCAATTATTACACTTTAAAACATCACACCCTACCTTAATGGATATGCGGTTACAATCATCTTTATATTGCTATGGAAATTAACCTTTTTATGGGCACTGACTGTCATCAAACATGTCTGAATGAGATGGAAGACTGCTGATTAGTCTGCACTACACAGAAGCCTTAAACAAACAAAAAAGTTTCGAAGAGGGAAACTTCCCCAGACAATAGCAGGCAATGACATATTTTTAGTACAATATTATTCAGAGATTATATCTACATGTCAGGACATTCAATGCAATATTTGTCTAAACTTTGACTTGTCAACATCTTAAGAAGGGCTTGGATTCCAGTAGAGTCTGCTGGATTGACTAACCTTAAATTTGCCTCAATATATGAAAATTCTGACTTTTACTGGTTGTACATTACTGGTCGGTAGAACATCGCTTGGTTTTTTAGGATTTACCATGGACAAAAATACAGGGTCTGTGCCTGATTCCAAAAACTTTTCTTGGAGCCTTACATATCTGTGAGGCTTCTACTTTAGAATTTCCTAGGATGCTGTTCTTAGTGGAACTGACAACCTTCTGATAATACAATCAGAGGCAACTTTTTTGCTCTGACACGTTATCTGCCGGCCAAGTCTTCCTTTACTTAGCTAGATATTTGTATATTAATCATGGCCAAAAAGTGCCATTCACATAGCCGAGCCAAGTGATGCTGATAAACTGGACACTTTGTCATTCCCATGATTGACGTCACCCATGCTGTGTAATGTACTCTGCTCTTGTGAGATTTAAGTGCTCTAGTAATGTGTTGTAGGCAAAGCCAATGCTTGAAAGATTTACATCTGTGCACACTGGGAAACTGTTTCAGGATGAATGATCCTGCGTCCCATGGCTGGAGAGAAGTGGTTCCGCCGTGAAGAGTAGGGCTATTGCGCCATTTGTTATGTCACATCATGCATAAATGTTGATGATGGTAGAGGTCGAATACTGCTAGGGCTGTAGAGCGTTACTGAGGGCAGCATGGCCCACTGAAGTAAGGACTAGAATTTTAGTCAAATTGAGCATGGCATTTGCCTAATAAAGTCTCATATGCACTCATTATCACATTAAGACTGTCTACTTTCTCTAGTATTAGGCAGCATCATTGAGACTATGGTAATCAGATGCCTTCCCTGGTTACATCCATATGAAAGACATTACACATATCTGCATAGTGTTTGTATGTTCTCCCGGGGCTTGAGTGATTGTGCTCAGGGGGCCTCTGCTTTCCTTCCAAAATCCAAAAACAGATTAATAAGTTAATTGGCTCCCTACAAAATTGTTCCTTGAGTGTGTCCAAGACAAAAAAAACACCAGCGATAATATTCTGGGTACTGCATTGAAGCCTATTTTGGTGCTATATCAATAACTAATAATAAATAAGAAGAGGAGATATATACTTACAGTCGTTCAGTATTCCTGGGAATGTTACGTGGTACACTGCGCAGTGAAAGCCCATGACAGTCCACCGTGGTTCCAGAACAAGTGCACTGAGCCGGGCATGGCTGAGGTGCCACTTCACTCAGGATCACCAACACTAACCCCACCGAGATGGACAGCTTCCAGAAACCAAAGCCACACATTTTCTTCTTCACAAATTCCGAGAACATTTAGTTAAAAAAAAAAATCCAAAAAACCAAATGCCAAAAACTTAGAAGATCTCAAAGAAAAATGATTAATGTTTTGTTTTTTTTCTTCTTCACCTTGATGCCAAGCTCTCTTGAGGAACTTGTCTTAATTCACAAGTTTGCAGTCTGGTAGAGATGGCACAATACTTGCTTATCCAAAATGCATGATTTGTGCACATATCACAGGGCCAAAAAAAACCCCAACTTCTCTCTTTCCTGAGCTTTTATATTCCCGTCAGTGGACGCTGCGTTGAATGTGAATTGTGCCTTCAGCAGTCAGAGCAATCCTCCAGGCAGTGAATGAATTTCTGCATCTCCGCCAGGCTCTCTGTTGTGCCCTTGTGTTACTCTGATATCCTTAGGCTTGGCGTATGCAGTTTGTGCCAGGCTGGTATCTGTGCACAGTAAGTTAGTTTCATTGACTGCATAGCATGTCACTCCAGCCTTGTACAGAGCATACTCTATGCATGCTGCCTCCCTGAGCCTGTCTGCTAACTAACTGCACATTGCAGCCTGAGAGAGAGGAGGAGGTTCTAAACAAACACACTGCTCTTAAAGGCACAGTACCTTACACCAGGCACTTTCAAATCCAATAGCCTTGTCCCACTTAAACACACAAAACCACATTTCTTTGCAGATGAATGCCTCCTACAGGGCTGCAATGCAATCCGTCACCACCACGGGAAGATCCTTTCTTTCTTGAAAGCACAGGAGGGTTTTGGTGGAGGGGGGGAGCTCTGATAGGGAGCAGACTTGGAGGCAGAGTCTAAGTCATTTTATTATGCCTGGCTGTTCACCATATTATCCATCTGCCACTCCAAAGTCAACAATGATAGGTCTGCTTGTGATGAACCCTTCTGCAGATCCTGATCAATGAACCAATCTGCTGATCATCAGCTGTCTCTGTGCAATGTTATACTAGTGTTTGGGCTGATAAAAAGTGTCCCTTTGAACTTAGGAGCCTGTTATTTATCTCTTTTCCTTTAAGATATACATTTTTTTAAAGAAATGTAGGGTTTTGTAGTTACTATTTTCATGTTTCTAAATGTATTTGTATAGTTTTATGTTTATTTTTTAATATATATATATATTATCAATTCATCACAGAACTTTCCCTCAAAATGTAATATTTTTATTTTCATATAATATTATTATTATCTTCATATTAGTGTTCTTTATATGTAAACATATAGATTTTTCATACAAAGAGAAATTACTCGATCAGTGGGCTGATGCCCAGGGGACTCCCCAAGCCCTCCTATCTGCCGCTGGTTGGGTACATAAAGAGCTTTCAGCGGTAATTAATGCAGTGAGAATTAGGTACTCATGTTCCCGTCCGGTTGGGTACACTTAGTTCGTGGGCATGAGGCTTTAGGCTCATAAACTGCAACCAACTTGTTATCCAAGAAGGTGACAGATTCACAATGATGTCTTTTAATAAGTCAGGAAAAGATCTTTGATACTGACAATGTTTAGGAGTCATGGGGGAGGAGAAACAGCTTGGGAGAGTCAGGGTGGCTGGCAGGGGCGGACTGAGAAGTTAAAGTGGCCCTTAAAAAAATACTAAAAGTGGCCCTGTTTTATAGTTGGGTCCAAATTGATGGAAGGCAGGGCCAGCAATACAATATTGTGGCACATTATACCACCACAACAGAGCCAAATATCACAGTCCATCATAAAATACTGTCAGCAGCACAAAATACATCCGCAAAAACTTCCACTGGTCGGCCGTAAGGAGAGTCCAGGCAGCCCCCTGGGCATTGGCCCACAGGGAAATTTCCCTGTAAGTCCTATGGCCAATCCTTCCCTGGTGGTTGGTTCCTCTGAGTTCCTTTATTTACCGTAATGATGTCTCTCAGACTGGGTGCATAATTATAAGCCACCTCCAGTGGTATCTGGTGCATACACAGTGCACCTTTCTTCATTCCCCTGGATAGCGCTGGAGGTGACTTGTAATGACTTAAGGCACATTTACACCCGCTGAGTAGCAATAGATTGTTGGGAAGGAAGAATTCCTTCCTGACAGTCAGTTGCTCAGTCAGTGGAGATGAAGCCTGCATTTACATTCAGCGATCAACTCCATGGTATGAGGATGAGAGGTTGATATTGCGATAATTACATCACATTCTGCTACCCAGAAACAATGGCTGGTGGTGCCTGTACAAATGTCAGGATACCCCAATGAACAAGCATTCATCGGTGACTGGCAGCACCTTTACACAGGCAGATTATAAGGAATGAGCATTCACAGAAATGTTCATTCCTGATAATCAGACTAAAAATCTGCCCGTCCAAATCCACCTTTACTTGGTGGACATCAAGCCAGAAGGTGAACAGACATGGCCCTTCCAAGGAGCAGTTCCATGACTCTTGAACACCACTAGAATACAGCAATCAAACTTCTTTTTAGGGCTTATGCCCAAGGAGATAAAATGACACGATTGTCAATTACAGATTAGTGGCATTTTGGCCGGGGCGAGGGAGAAAAAAAGTGACTTTTGGAGGCATCATATGCCAGAACAGAGGGGCAGGGCCTAAAATTAAAACAGCATAAACCTACAGGCAGTCAAAAGATTGGCCAAATTTGTCACATGTTCAATGATAAATGCTTAACTTTACACCACCTATTGGTTGGCTTACTTTATGACAATTTTTTGCAAATTGTTGCACCTTTGGTCACACCCGTTTCAGACCCGAGTCTCAGTGGTCACATGCCATTCTTGCACACATGACCACTGTGGCCAGTGACTGACTGCAGCGATCACATGAGTGAAACGGCCTTCTAATCTGGTGGAGACTGGAAATGGCAGGGGCAGGAGTAGTGCCAGTGGATCAGCATGACCTCCCTCCTGCCTTCTTAATTCAAGCAGATTTAACATGTCGTTGATGCTGAAGCCATTTTTGCGTGTAAACAGGAATCAGCTGTCAGCCTAGGAATGATTGGCCTCCCAAGGTTAGATTCCGGTTCATGTTACAAAGAATTAATTTGCATCATTTACACTCAAAATTCATAACATATTATTACACCATCCTAGAATTCTACATCAACCAACTTTCAACTGCTGTTTTTTCACAGTTACTATATAAGAGAAGCAAATACATTTTACTGAACAATACGTTCACCAAAAGTAACATTTTCTAACTGAATAATTTAGGAATGCTAAATATAGAAAATGCACACAAAGAAATATTTCAACATCCCCCTTCCTTCGTCTCCTTTTCTGTTGATCCAATTTTGTCTCATATTACAGCTGAAACTAACAAATATATAAATAAATCTTCTCTATGTGACCCTGGAATATAACCATGCCCCCCTCCTCCTCACAATGTTGTGTCTGGCAGTAAGACAGCTGGCTGGAGCATGAACCTCATGATTATCCTGCCTGCAGTAGGCCACAAATACCTTTAAGACAGCCTCTTACATATCTACTTCTACCTTCAGTTGGTCTACTGCAGGAGATAGCTCATTAATATCTGATCAGCAGCAGTCCAACTCTAACCAATGATTATCTGTTGGAAGAGGAAAAGGATCTCTGGCCAGTGCAGCATCCCCTTCCTTCGCCTGTGATGTCATGTCTATCAGTCACATGGCCAATGTGCAGCTCATTCTCATTCAAGTGAATGCAATGCAACAATGCATTGCACAACCATTATACAAGTTATGGCACTGCACTTAGTATACTATGAAGGAGCTGCAGTTGCATGACTACCAAGGGATGCTGAGAGTCAAATCTTCACTAATCTGATATTGATGACTTGTATCTGATTCAGTAATCGGTGTGAGGAGTCTTAGAGAACAGGCAATGCTCCTCTGAAATTCTGGGAAGATTATATGCAAATGAGCTCTAAGCAAGCCTGCCTCTATTGCTACCAGATGTAAGGTAGCTTTCCTAGAAATCAATGTTCAGGCCTTGAGACATGAATTAAGCCAGTACCTCATCTGCAGACCGCTTTTTGGGAGCATGTAGAAAACCCTTTAGAACGACAATGGCAAGAACATTATATTCTACTTATTTTTTGAATTTATGATTAGGTTTAGTGTTCCATTAACGTTCTAACATGTATTAAATGCTCATAAGCAGCAAATAAAAGCTTTTAAAATATTTAGTCCCAGATACTATATGTGGAAAATTAAAATGTGAAATGACAATATTCATATGGTCAATATCAGGCAACTGGTGACTAGTTGTAATATGTGCCAGATCAACCAGAGCCCTGGGTGATAAACACCAAGTATTAGGAGCTCTGCCGGAGAAGACCTAGCGATCCCCCTGTAGCGGCGCCATGCGATCAGAGCCTGCTGGGGACGCGCTGTTAGGTCCCCATGGAAACAAGTACGCCCTTTCCCGCGCGTCACTTCCTGTTTGTGGAGGGAGCGGAGCGCGGACCTGGGTTAGTGAGCCATGTCTCCCCGGGTCTTCTCACCTCCTGACAGCCCGGGTGATGACGCGATGATTAGGAGGAGGAGCCATTTGAATAAAAGACAGAAATCTGCGATTTCTTTGCCACTGCTATTGCTGACAAGCTGCCACCATGCTATACTGCTCCCTGATGAACCATTAATGGGGCTTTGGTAACATTGAGGAAGGGTCACGTTAGACAGGTCCCAGGTTCCAGCGGCTGGGGCTCGCCCTTTTAAGGGCGAGTGCTCCGACTACAGCCAAGTAAGGTCTTTCCCCTGCCTGCAGACTAGCAGATTTTAGGGAAAGTGTGTAGTAAGGAAGTAAGCACTCGCCTAGACTATTGAACCAAAAATGACCTACAGCCCTATACTTAACTGGAGCAGGACCAGGACACTGTCTGAGATTGCATATATCACTAGCAAGTGATCCCTGCTTTTTAAACTTTATTTTCATTTTTGTTTGAAGCACTTACCGAACACCTATTTTTTATTGAACTAATTAAAAGTTACGTTTTAATATGACTTATATAGGGCACACTCAGCTACTTCTATGATAAGATGTCACTTTGCTGTGTACCACCCTACATGGGTATGTCTTGTTATACTTATATTACGTGTTACTAAGCTACAACCTTTAACCTCTGTTAATATATTTGTTACATTGTATATAGAGGCTCCATATGGAGGTTTATGTCACTTGACATGTGTGTAGTGTAATCATCACAATCAATTTACTTATTTCCTCTATGATATTATATTTATATGGTGTAGGTGTAGCAATATTAGGCATACTTGTTTGAACATAGTATAATAATTGCACTTCTGTGACTGCCTAATGCCTATGCAGTGGTGCTGGTGACCTGGGGTTGTCGCACCTTTTTGTGCTTTTTGTCTCTATTTAGCCTCATTTTTTAACATATTTATTTCTATGTATTTTTCAATAAAGTTTATATTTCTTGAGCTATATGGACTCTGTTGTTCTTTGTAGGTCCTGTACTACCCTACAGGCAGCTTTAGATGGGCAGATATCTTACCACCATGACTGGTCAAGGAGATGTTTGCTGATACCTCTTTGTGAGTTCTTCCATACTTTACCATGCATAGTCCAGATGGCAAATTGGTAAAAAAAATACATAAAGCAATTCATGGTCCTATTTTTTTTCATATATTTTCTTATTGCACATAAAAAAAGAACTGATCTGTCATGGGAGTAGCTATTACAAGGTGACTTTTGGGTTTTTTGTCTAAGCTTGTGCTGCTGCTATTACCTCTTGCTATCTGTACAAGGCTGTTGGGAGCAGTAAGACACTTCAAGTAGTATGAGTGGCTGTATGATGGATAATTGAGGAGAACATGTACAATTCCCTGTTTATGTCTTATACAGTAGCTGGTGTTATAACGTTGTCCCCAACAAGAGACCTCTACTGACAAGGTATGTATGATTGTCTCTCCAAGCAGAGAAGAAGATCTTGCTAGGAGCATCCTTATAGAAAGAAGAAACTGCAAGATCTCCTCTTAAGTTCCTCTTAAGTTCTAGTGTTGAGCGAGCATGCTCGGCCGAACTCGCTGTTCAGCTGGGCATACCTATGCTCAGGTCCGCTCGGTGTTTTGTGTGACACAATAGTAAACGGATCCGTCCTCCATTGACTTTCAATGGAGTTCATGACGGATCCGTCACCTATCACTTTTTTTTTTTCATTGAAGAATTCAAGGTGTAATTTATTTCATTCACTAGCAGAGGGCGCAATGTAATGAAGAGGCTCCACTGCTGAGGAGAAGAAGCCTGAGGAGGAGGAGGTAAGTGGTTTGTCTTTTTTTGTTTGTTTGTTTTCTATTTTTCAGGATCGTGACTGCAGAGGACTACTTCGGATTAGTTTGATTACGTCGGACAAGCTTTTTTATTTTTTTAATAAAATAGTCAAACAGGGGTCTGGGGAGTATTTATTTCAATAAAATATTTTTATAAGTGTGTGTGTTTTTTTACAACATTGCAGTTTTAGTAATCACGGCTATCTACAGACGGCCCTGATTACTAATACTGGGCTTAGTGCTTGTCGGTATGGCCAGCACTAACCTTCTAAATTGAGGGTCTGGTTCTGGGGCGGCTGGCTCCACGCCATTTTTTAAAATTATTTAATTATTTTTGAAAAAAAAAAGCGTGGGGTCTCCCCTTTTTTCCAGCCAGACACAACCAGCAGCGGCAGCCTGGCACTACCAGGTTGGCAAGGGACACGGTTATTGGCCCTTCCCAGCCTAATAGTACCAGCCTGCAGCCGCCCCAGAACCGGACCCTCAATTTAGGAGGTCCGGTCCTGCGGGTACCCGGCTCTTCCTGACACCCCTGGTGGCGGTGGGTACCGGGGTAATAGATGTTGGGGTTAGTGCTGGCCATACCGGCAAGCACTAAGCCCAGTATTAGTAATCAGGCCCATCTGTAGATAGCCGTGATTACTAAAACTGCAATTGTCACGCGAGGTCGGCGTCGCGCTCCCTCTGCACGACATCGCCGGACCTCTCCGCCCCCCTAGAGACGAGCAATAGGGAATTGAAGTGCTGGTCTTGTCAGCCAGCACTTCATGAGTTAATTCTCTGTTTGGGTTTAGCCATGTGGTGCTGATCACACCACATGGCTACTTTACATATTGTTTGGACAGCTTGCTCCGCCTCAGGTCATGTGATGCTGGCCACATCACATGATCCTGGGTGGGCTATTTAAAGATGGCAACTGCCTCACTCAGATGCCTGTGATTAGTCTTCTGAGATCAGTGCTTTGTGTTGGACCTTGCTATTGATTATTGGTATATTGGATTTTGGCTTCGGACTTAGACTACGCTTTTGCCATTCCCCTCGGTATTTGACGTGACCTCCTGTTCTTGACTTGGCTTGCTGACTATTCTGCTATTGTGTTTGTTCTGTCTGTGTTCGTCTTTCCCTGTGTTCCCTTCCCTTCCCTGTGCACGTACTCAGCATAGGGACTGTTTCCAAGTTACGGTTTGCCGCCTAGGGCATCTACTGTAAGTAGGCAGGGAAAGAGGTGGGGTTCAGACAGGGCACACTATCCCTTGTTTCCCTGTCGTGACAGAATCACAGGCTGTACCTATGGAGCCGTTGCGAGTACTCACGGACCAGATGAGTAACATGGCTCAGATGATCCAGGATTTGGCCAAGAGACTCCAACATCAGGAGTAGCTGCGGACTGCACCCGCAGTCATTCCCTCCATGCCAAACCCCAATATTGAACCCCATGTAAAATTGCCCGATCGGTTTTCTGGGGACCGAAGGACTTTCCATTCCTTTATGGAAAGTTGTAAATTATATTTCCGTTTACGCTCACACTCCTCGGGTTCTGAGCAGCAGCGGGTAGGAATAATTATTTCCTTGCTGCAAGGTGATCCGCAGGAGTGGGCTTTCTCATTGCCACCTGACTCCCCTTGTCTATTGTCTGTGGAGGCTTTTTTCCGGGCCCTAGGTCTTTTATATGAAGAACCTGACTTGGCCGCTGTAGCTGAAACTCAGCTCAGAGACATTCGGCAGGGTAACTGTGCAGTTGAGGATTACTGTGCTGAGTTCAGAAAATGGTGTGTGTCCTCTAAATGGAATGACCCTGCTTTGAGAAGCCAGTTTAGGGTGGGGACTGTCTGACCATCTGAAGGATTTACTAGTTAGTTATCCTACTCCTGACACCTTAGAGGCGACTATGACCTTAGTTATCAAACTTGACCGACGGTTTAGGGAGAGACAAAAGGAACGTTCTGTTGCCCCTCAAGTTGTCGTGTTGTCCGAAGTTCCTCTTCAGAGCCCGTCTCCTATCAAGGTCCAGGAGGAGCCTATGCAGTTGGGAGTTACTATGAGGGATCAGAGACGCCTGAGAGGGGCCTGTTTTTACTGCGGTGAGATGAACCACTGGCTCCAGCAGTGTCCGAGACTTCTGCTCTCAAAAAGGTCTGTTCCTGGAAGTAAGGTACCCCCTGTGGTGGTAAGAAAGAAAATCTTGTTACCTATTTCCATTTCTTATAACCAATTCAAGAGGTCCGGTGAAGCATTTGTGGATTCAGGTTCTGCTGCTAATTTTATTGATTATGATTTTGTGCAACCTATGGGTGAGTTACATCCTTTACCCATACCTAGTAGACCTTGGTCACATCTGTCCATGGACTTTATCACGGATTTGCCGTGCTCTGAGGGTAAAACCGTGATATTTGTGGTGGTTGACAGATTCAGCAAAATGTGTCATTTTATTCCTTTGTGTAAATTACCCTCTGCGAAGGTCTTGGCGTCCGTGTTCATTGATAATATTGTCAAACTGCATGGTGTTCCTGAGAATATCGTTTCTGATAGGGGAGTACAGTTTGTGTCTAGGTTCTGGAGGGCGTTCTGTAATAAGATTGGTATCTCTTTGTCCTTTTCATCCACGCTTTGGCTCCTGTTCCCCATCTGCGTCGGTTGTCCCAGAGGTCAATGATTTTTCTCAAGAACTGTGCACAGTTTGGGCACAGGTTCAGTCGAACCTGGAAAAGGCCCAAGGAGTTCAAAAAGCTAAGGCTGATAGAAAACGTTCTAAGGGTGTGAATTTTAAGGTTGGGGATAAGGTATGGTTATCGACTAAAAATCTCAACATGAGGGTACCATCCTACAAGTTTGCACCTCGCTTCATTGGTCCTTACAGGATCACCAAGGTGATCAATCCGGTTTCTTTTAGGTTATGTTTACCCGACTCCCTTCGTGCTCATAATGTTTTTCATGTGTCTTTGCTCAAACGTTATGTTGCTCCCGTTGGTCCTGAGGAACAGTCTCCTCCTCCGGTTGAGGTAGCAGGACAAATGGAGCATGAGATTGCCAGAATTGTGGATGTGAGAAGGGTCCGGAATTCGTTCCAGTACCTCATACATTGGAAGGGGTTCGGGCCTGAGGACAGGTCTTGGGTACCGTTGACCAGGATGCATGCAGACTCACTCATCCAAAAGTTCCATCTGCAGCATCCCGATAAGCCTGCTCCTGCTGGTAAGGGTCCGGTGGCCCCTCGTGAAGGGGGGGGTACTGTCACGCGAGGTCGGCGTGGCGCTCCCTCTGCACGACATCGCCGGACCTCTCCGCCCCCCTAGAGACGAGCAATAGGGAATTGAAGTGCTGGTCTTGTCAGCCAGCACTTCATGAGTTAATTCTCTGTTTGGGTTTAGCCATGTGGTGCTGATCACACCACATGGCTACTTTACATATTGTTTGGACAGCTTGCTCCGCCTCAGGTCATGTGATGCTGGCCACATCACATGATCCTGGGTGGGCTATTTAAAGATGGCAACTGCCTCACTCAGATGCCTGTGATTAGTCTTCTGAGATCAGTGCTTTGTGTTGGACCTTGCTGTTGATTATTGGTATATTGGATTTTGGCTTCGGACTTAGACTACGCTTTTGCTATTCCCCTCGGTATTTGACGTGACCTCCTGTTCTTGACTTGGCTTGCTGACTATTCTGCTATTGTGTTTGTTCTGTCTGTGTTCGTCTTTCCCTGTGTTCCTTTCCCTTCCCTGTGCACGTACTCAGCATAGGGACTGTCTCCAAGTTACGGTTTTGCCACCTAGGGCATCTACTGTAAGTAGGCAGGGAAAGAGGTGGGGTTCAGACAGGGCACACTATCCCTTGTTTCCCTGTCGTGACAGCAATGTTGTAAAAAAACACACACACTTATAAAATATTTTATTGAAATAAATACTCCCCCAGACCCCTTTTTGACCATTTTATTTAAAAAATAAAAAAGCTGGTCCGACGTAATCTACCGAATCCGACGTAGTCCTCTGCATTCACGATCCTGAAAAATAGAAAACAAACAAAAAAACAAACAAACAAACAAACACAGACCACTTACCTCCTCAGGCTTCTTGTTTGTAGTAATTCCTCCTGTCCAGCAGGTGGCGCTGTGGTACAACTTACCACTCTGCGCACCGTCTTCCGGCTGAATGGGAGGAGGGAGCTGCCAGGGAAGGTAAGTAGTGTCTCTGTGTAACTGTCTGTTTGTTTTTTTTTTAATTTTGGGCACTTGTGTAAACCATGCACCCCCCACTCTTCCGAGCGGGGGCTGCCTGGTTTACTCCCATAGACTTCAATTATGCTCGGGTGCTCGGCCGAGCACGCGAGCACCCCTGAGTGCTTGGCCAGAGCACCCGAGCGTACGAGCACGACGGTGCTCGATCATCACTATTCCTCTACCAAACAGACACCATATTACCAAATCATAAGCTAAACTAAAACTATAAGATACCTTTAAAGGGGTTCTTCAACTAGGATGCAACTGTAGAAATAAAGTTTGTTGACTATAATATTGTATCTGGTCACATTTACTAATATTGTGTATAAAAACCTGGACTTTGAGAGTCCAGAATGCTAGGACTATGTCAAGTTATTCAAAGGGATGATATTTGGCATTTTGGGACATATTGTAGATATCTTTCAATTGAATGATGTTCAGTAGTGACATTTACGGGAAGTTGGAACATTGAGTGGGTTGGAGAAAAAATTCATTTTATGGCAAACTTACAAGGTCTCCTTGAGATCTTTTTTCCTATTTTCCCCTATTAAAAAACAAACAAAAAAAAACTTTACTTCCTCTCTACCCTCTCAACCACTTTGTTGTGAAACATGATGATGTGACAACTAGTGATGATTCATCAATAGTGCTGCCATCTGGGATGGTTGCCATGGTCATGTAAAGAGCAAAACAGAAGCACCTGAACCACAAATGGTCAGAATTGGGTGAAAATTGCTATGGTAGGAATATTGTACATTTTCATTCTTTCATGTATGACTGGCCGCTTTTGGAGAGTTATAAAAAAAAAAAAAAACTCAGACAACCCCTTTAAGTCCAGTTCCAGTTCTGTAGTATACTGTTTCCCCCAGACAATAAAGAAAGTGGAACAACTTAGAAACTGATCTTCAAAAGCAAAGTAATCATAGCACCTGTATTACTTGCATCACTGGTTCTTAAAGGGACAGCCCTTCCACTCTCAGCATGCCTGCCGCTCCACACTGCATATCTAAACACAAGCTGTCAGTGATGTTGAAGACAGAGCTGCCGTGCCAGAGCCTGAGGGCAGAGCTACAGGGCTTCATGCCAGTTTCTTTCTGTCACAGCCCTTTGCAAGAATGGCTTCAAGGCTTATATGACTTCTTAGGTTTTATTGTTGTTTTTCTGTTTTTACAATGTGTTAATATTTATTTGAAGAGCGCTAAGCTGTGTAAGGAAAGTATGGATTTGTGCACAGACAGGTGAATGGGTTCATTGTATTGTTTTGTTGGCATTTTAAAATAGATTCCATTTATCATCTGCTTTTGGAAGGGTCTATTAGGGTAGAGCCTCATGTTCAGGGTTTTGGTGCGATACATAAAGCCCAAATCAGGAGTGGATGATAGGAGAGAAAAAGGTAAGGACAGATCCTACTTCTGTTTTTTTCATCCACTCTAGGTATTTTGGCTTGAAGAACTGTATCATGTGTGGCCGTTCCCTTAGGCTAGTTTCACACCTGAGCAAAAGCTAACTGGCAGGATGTTCCGGTAGAAGAACACCCTGCTGGAGTTCACCACACCCAGCCTAGCCGGATAAGGCCGTGTACTGCTGGAGCCTGTTGACTGTAATGGGATCGAGTGGGAATCGGGCTGGTTTCGGTTGGACAGAAACTGGTGTACCCATGGGATTTTGTCCATCTGAATCCTGGAAGCAGGAAACAGTCTGAATATCCATGGGATCAAATTATAGGCAAGAGGCTCTGGTGGTGCACCTATCCACCTAGACCGTATATGGTGAACTCTGCCGGAACAGCCTGTCCGATAGCTTACATGTATGTGTGAAAGTAACTGTAGGCTACCAGCACACATTTAATATTTGGATGCAGAAAATCCACCTCAAATCCACACAACAACCGTATATAAATCCAGTGCATTGTTAATCCTTTTTTTGTTGTGGATTTTGTTGCGGATTTTCTGTTTATTTTAAAAACTCCATTGTAGTCTATGGGGAAAACCACTGTACACATGGTGTGGAATTGCACAAACGATTGACGTGTTGCGGAATCCGTTCATCACGTCAATTTCAACATGGAGATAAATATGCAACATGTACATGAGATTTGTCCGATTGCCTGCTCACATTATCAGTATTTTCTTACTGACCGTGAGACATACACTACTTTGGTCCATGATGTGGACTAAACACACCCATTATAGTCTACGGATCTATGAAAAAAATGGACCCTACACAAATGACTTTTTCACTGACCACTTAGGGTTCCTGTACACATGTGATAAGGTTTTTGTGTCATTTGTAAAGCCCAAACCAGGTTTAGAGGGAAAGAAAAGTATTAGATGCTTCTCCTCTTACTAAATATGTTTCTAATTCTATCTTAAAAAGCCTGACGGTAATGAGCCCCCTAAATTTCAGCGCTACAACCATCTAGTTCCACAGATGGCCAAATGTTTCTCTGACAACATAGTCTTGCATTCATTCTCTGTGAGAAAAGGGAAAGATATACAATGATGAATGATGATACATGACTCTTATCGTCAGAAGCATTCATTACGTGGCACAATAATCAGCCTGATCTTTGGAGCAAACAGAGATGTTGGACGGTGGGTGGCCGGCTTTATACACGGAATCAACCAACCCTTATGTAGGAGCTTTGAGCTAGAGTCAAAATCCAGGGAAGTGATACAAAATAGCTGAGCAGAAGTATCGTGCTGGATTATAAACATACACGGGTAAATGTACGGATCGTCATGATGTTGCAATGTGTTATCTCCATTTCTTTTGCATTTAAAAAGATTTTCCTGGAAACATATTAATGCATAGGTAAGAAAGTCATGTATGAACCGAGGAGGGTCCTGGGGGTCATCATATGTAGCTGTTCCCTTTGACAATGGGGGCATATCCCTAGGATATGACCCCATTGTCTTATAGGTGAGAACGAAGCGGGGGAGCTCTGAGCCTGGAGGACCCCAGGTTTCCCGGGGTCCGAGCACTGGCAGGCGCTGCCCCCCCCACATTCCCCCACTGCGCTAATAGAAACGAATGGGAGCGCACTGTTCATGCGCGGCTCGACTACCATTCATTTCTATTGAGCCGGCAGAAATAGCCGAGCCAGCATTCGGCTATTTACAGCGGCAGCATAGAAATGAATGGGAGCAGTGGCCGCGCATGCGCGGTGTGCTCCCATTAGTTTCTAAGAGCGCCGCAAGGGGGCTGCGCCTGGCGGTGGCAGAAGATGGGATAACCCCTTTAAGTCAGTTGGATTTGTGCACAGACAGGTGAACGGGTTCATTGTATTGATTTGTTGGCACTTTATAATAGATTCCCTTTCTCATCAGTTTTTGGAAGGGTCTATTAGGGTAGAGCCACATGTTCAGGGTTTTGGTGCGGTATTTGAAGGCAAAATCAGGAGTAGATGACAGGAGAGAATTCCACTTGAGGTATTGGCTTGAAGAGCTGTATCATGTGTGATCATGCCCTTAGGCTAGTTTCACACCTGAGCTACAGCTATCTGGCAGGCTGATCTGGCAGAGGAACACCCTGCCGGAGTTCACCATACCCAGTCTAGCCTAGGATAAAGTTATGCACTGCTGGAGCCTAATGACTATAATGGGATCGAGTGGGGATCTGGCTGGTTTCTGGCATGATTGCCGGATTTCGGCTGGACAGAAACTGGTTTACATAATGCATAGGTAAGAAATCCATATGTGAACCGTGGGGGTCCTAGTGGTCAGAACAGAAAAATGAGGGACCATGGGCCTTACCTGCACACATATGGATCGGCCACTGTGACCCAAAATCACAAATTGATGAGCTTTTCTTTTAAGTTATGCACTAAAGAAACTACCCAGCAGTGGTGTAACTAGAAATGACTGGGCCCCACAGCAACACGCCAAACCCCCCCTCACACCATCAACTTCTTTACAACCTGTTCGAAATCCCCTCCTCCTATGCAACCACCACTCCAGTGGCTAATCAAGATCGGTCTCTCAGACGAGGCCCCGTAGCCGCTCAGTCCTTTTCCTACAGTATCACTGTATATAATACTGTTTAGGGGTTTCTGACAATAAAATGTTTTATTCCTCCTCCTTGGTGGGCCTCTTCTGAGTTCGGGCCCCAAAGAAGCCACTTCTTCTGCTTCACCTATAGCTATATTCATGCACCCCTGCTCTGCTACATTTGTCCCTGCAATGTTTTATTAAAATGTATGGACCCTAAGTACTGAAATAGTCTTTCCGTGAGGTCATGAGCAGACAAAAACCAAATAGCCATAAATATTGCACAATGATACAGGTACTTTCGTAAGTCAATGAATCATAATTATTAATTCACCAACTCTCTATATACTTGCTTAGAGAACTGGATAGGGTAAGATGTCATGCTGTACATTTTGGCTGCAGGGTGACAGAAATCCTGTGGTGTTATTGGAAGAATTTCATCAGCGCTGATGTCATTTGCTGGAATGGTGATAATATGCAGGCTCCCCCTGGTGGTGTGCAGGTACATTACCTCCTAATTATCTCAAGCTTTTATTAGGCTACTTTCACACTAGCGTTTTTAAATTCCGGTATTGAGTTCCGTTATAGGGGCTCAATACCGGAAAAAAACGCTTCAGTTTTGTCCCCATTCATTGTCAATGGGGACAAAACTGAACTGAAGACAACGGAATGCTCCTGAAAGCATTCCGTTCCGTCTTCAGACCGGAGGACAAACCGCAGCATGCTGCGGTTTGCTCTCCGGTCCAGGCATCCGCACCAAGACGGATCCGGAATGACCCCCAATGCAAGTCAATGGGGACGGATCCGTTTGGTGTGGACACACCAGTAATCCGGATCTGTCCTCCATTGATTTCCAATGGGGGGTCATTCCGGATCCGGCATACATACACACAGACATGCATACATACACACAGACATACAAACAAACATACAGACATACATACAAACATACAGACATACATACATACATACTCACATACTCCCGGGACGCCGGCAGAACGTCTTCACGCGCCTCCTGCGCGCTGCGATGACATTTCCCCACTGCGCCCAGCAGAGGGCGCTGTGGGGAATCGTCATCACTGCGCGCAGGAGGCGCGTGAAGACGTTCTGCCGGCGTCCCGGGAGTATGTGAGTATGTATGTATGTTTGTATGTATGTCTGTATGTTTGTTTGTATGTATGTCTGTGTGTTGTTTTAATGTGTGTCATGTGTGGGGCCGGAGCGCTGCTCCGGCTCCACACATGTATAGCGTTAGCACGGATCCGTCGGCACCCTTTAGGTGCCGGATCCGTGCTAACGCTAGTGTGAAAGTAGCCTTATCCAGAAGACTTTTATTATTTAACCTGGCATAATACAAATGCTATACTTAGTGCTACATGGACACACTGACACAGTAATGAGATTTATTCCTGCACGACAACCTGATTTCAAACTATATCAGTAGTTTCACAATAAAGGGGTTGTCCAGGAATAAAAAACATTTTTATCGATGCCTGCAGCCTGTCTCTGCTATGGAGAGAGTTATACTTTTAGGTTATGTTCAAATCTGGATTGGAATAAATATATTCATCACCATCCATACGTCAGAAAACTGGCATCAAAAAGTCACCCACCATGAGTGTGCAAAATGTGACTTTTGGGGGGTTTAAAGACCATCCAAGCATCCAAAAAATGCGTAGAGTGGGGTAGCTATATTTGTCTCAGAACATTTATTATAATATTTGCTGGGAAACTGGTGTAGGTTATAACGAAAATCTATAACACCAACTCTACTGGTGAAGATTCCCATTTTGGCACATGGACCTCCACAGATGTGCAACAATATTTTTTTTGTAATACTTCATCCCAACTTCCCACCCTCCCATCTTCCCCTGAGACATTTGCAATCCATTGCAAACCAGGACCTAAAATATCCCAGTAAAATCCAATAATTATTAAGAGGCGTGCATTCCATAATAATTTTGGGGCATCTGATGCCAGTGGGGGATAACTTAAGACCAGGGGCGTAACTACCATAGCAGCTGACAGGCGACTGCTATGGGGCCCAGGGCAAGAGGGGGCCCAGTCCTAGTTGGGATCATCTCCTCTTCTACTGGAGGTTACAACTTTTAGCAAATGAGGCAGTGGAAAATGGCCAAAGGGTCATTGAAAAGGGTTTAGGCAGAAACCCTTCTGTCCTGTATGAGGGGCCTGGTATGATCCTTGCTATGGGGCCCTGACTTCTCTATGTACGCCACTGCTTAAGACCGTCATTTAATACACCGGTCTAAATAAATGTCCCTCAAAATGCTTTATGTAAAACTCTAAAGATGGAAATATGCAATCTTAAGTGTAGCATAACCTCAGCCTAACCATTCTGTAAACTCTTGACTATTTCACAAGGAAAGATTTCTATGACATACAACTTTTTTTCTATTTTTGATTGCACAGAAGCCGAGATGAGTGAATAGCTCAAAATCTACCCAAATGGAATGTGCCCCAACTGGCCAAAAAATTGTGTATGAAACACTAAGGTCTGCTAGGACTCTAGATTGTTTCTCTCTTATATGACCTACACAAGGAACTGTATAATGCCCTCAAAGAACAACTCAATTCAATAGCAAATATCCAATCTTTATTAAATACTAAAATTACATCATAAAATAGAGGAGTCCATACATATAGGTACATATAGGAGACAAAAGATAAAAGGCAAATAAGCCCCACTGAAGGGGGACTATACACCTGCGTCTAAGCCCAAAGTAAACCACGCAATCCGGAAAACGTACAGAGGGCCAATAAAATCGCTAACAGGCCACACTAAAAAAATGCCATAACAAAGGAAATTGTCCCCAAGGCTCATATATAAATTTATAATAAGGTAACCAACAGATTTACCAATGGAATAGAGCTCAAAAAAAGGGGAAACAGATAATCATGGCAGTACGTTACCAGTTTAGCAAAATAATCGCAAGGGCGTCGCAGGTGTAGTCCCCCATTCATCCGACGCGTTTCGCCTGTATGGCTTCGTCAGGGGTGACAAAAGAATGTTTCTCTCTTGTCTCTCCCTTTATAAAAAAAAATTCACCTGAATCAAATCACCAAAAATTCAGATTGGGATGTAACTAAAATTTTTTACAAAATTTGCATCAAATTTGGTTAGTTTAGAATTAATTTGCATACGTCTTCGCAGAAGTGAATCTCAAAAGTTACATAGTTAATACAGTTGAAATAAAAAAAAGGTTATCAAGTTCAACCAAGGGATAGGTGGGGACGTGAATCCCATAAAGATTGACCCTGTTGGGAGATTTACCATCCATTTCTATTGTATGTGATCCATAGCCAGATAATGTTTCGGGCAAACACAACTTTGGCCAACGTATTCCTATGGAATCAGAGGGCTATCTCACTTTTACTGCATGACCTGCATAAACACTCTATAGGGGGCAAGGAAAACCTAAGATATCAGAGTCTAACAGGTTATATGTAAGGCACTCACGTATACACGTATGTAAAGCACTTCCTTATGACATCTCATGTGATTTACAGTATGACCATGAAGTATGGTAACATACATTTGGGAGCATAGTTCGGAAACATAACAGCAATGCTATGTGAATAATCCTTAATTAATTCTCACAAATATTCCAGTTTGGAGAAACTGGACACTTAAGTTGCCCAGAAGGCAGAAAGATATATATTGAAAAACCTACAGTGCCCCCTCCCTCCTTAAGGTCAGACTCCTCCTGAGACCATTTACTGTTTGCGAGGAAACAAAAACAAATGCTAAGGAGGTGAATCACTGTGGGAGGAGAAGAATGGAGACCCACAAAGTCTGAGCAGAAACCATCACTCCTGTGAGCAGCAGGGTGGCTTTGTTTTACAAAGAGACTCACCAACATTCCTCTTTGGCAATGATGGGGCACAGCTTAGACTACTGACAAAATATATTCTCCCCCTGAGAGCTTGAAGGTAGAGAACTTCCTTCCACCATGTAATTAATTACCGACCTAGAATAACGAACAAGTGATTGCAATGTCTAACCTTGACAGCTTGTTGCATTAGATAAGTAAGACATCAAGACTTATTTAAAAAGGCAAAAATTACACTAGTAGGCATGGTTGCCAGGTCCATGTGGAATAAACCTGACACATGTAGAAAATGTATGGGGACAATTATTTTTCAATTTTTTTTCCAAATTATATTTGTTTTCCAAAATAGAAAAATGAGAAATAATTGAGAAATGAAATCATTGATATATCTGAAAAATATTATGCACTATGGAGGCTTTTGATGTTCCATTGACTGATGTTCTGAACATACAGCAGATAACCAGCTAAATGAGATTATGACAGTATGTTGGATGAGACTAATGGCATGTGCTGTTCATTTCAATTATGATGGCAGTAATTAGAAACTCTCCTAGCATGTTATTCATCACTGCCTATTATTGGAAATGGTTTTCAGTCTGCCTGGTAACCATATTATGTTGTAAGTTCTGGGCATGCATAGCCAGCAGAAGGGTGTACATGTCATAGAGGCAGCTCATTTGACAGCTGTGGGGGCCATGCACCAAGTCCTGGCTGGTCAAATCACTTGGATGGGGAATCAGATAGGGTGAAATCCAACCAGTCCCATGCTTGTTTTCTCCAAAGGGAATTATCAGGGATGGTGTGCCAAAATCTTTAACAGACAGCATAAATTGAGGCTATTACATGCATAGATCTCTTCCTCAGTATGGGGACAAGAGATCGCTTATGTCATCTCCTTCCCCATACTGATTCATTGTTTGCCGGCAGCAGAGTGCTGATTACATGGCATGATCTGCCGCCAGCAAACGATAATTTTGAAACTTGTTGAAAGACTCCATTTGCTCGGGCAATCGGCAGCATTATTACATTGCCAGATCAGCGCTAACGAATGCTGATATGAATGCTTGTTAGCAATTATCTGCCAATATAATACAGCCTTAATGGTGAGACCATTACCTGCCCTTTTCACTTAAAACTTAAAAAAAAAAAACTTTTGTTGGCAGAAATAGAATTTTATTTTAGTAGAACAAGGGGGAGTCTCTTCAGTGCATGGACTGGTCAAATTCATTTTTTATGAAGTTTTTTACAACATTAAATGTTGAAGGCGATATCTGGTAGAAAGTCATAAAGTTCCTTCAGATTCGTCAGTATCCTACAAAATCTAAAATCAACCAGTTCAAGCTGGCCAAACAGATACGGTAACTGTCAGCCAAACTACTGCCCCGCACACATGCACTTCTGGTGGTGACTTATTTCCTCTGAGAAGAATGAAATTCAAAAATTTCAATGGCATCTGGCATCAGGTGAAAGTTGGGAGGCCTCCTGTACAATAGATGGTCAGCCTGTCCCACCTAATGCAGGGGTTCAGATGACATTAATTTAGAGGCACACCCACTGATTTGCTGTTGTGTGCAGCTGCGGGACAAGAAACTATACAGTGTATGGAGCTGGAAGCAAACAGCACTGAACACTGTATTAGGGCCATACCTGGGTACGGCGGTCATCAAAATCTGTAGCCCGGACAAGTCCTATAACGTGTATGGCTTTGAGTCTCATTTGATACTCTGAGAGAGCAGATAGATATGAACACATGACCTCATTGACTATATATCTGTAACACATTGTGCAGACAGCTCCATTTACAACTATGGTTATCTGCAGCAAAAGATAAGAAAAACATAAACCAAAGATAAAGAGAACAGAAAGGTATCATTAAAGAGGGTGAATATAAACAGTAGCGTGATGAAATTCAGCTATATTGTCCATGGACATATCATGGACTTCTGCTAGACTTCAAATATTTAGGTACGGAAAAGTGAAGGAGAGCCCGTAGACAAGCAATTGGTAGACAAGGTTACTAGAGTTTCTTTTTGTGAATTACTGTTCACTGGCATAAGGCATATTAGAATCAACATAGCTCATAGTCCAAACCTTCTACTCATAACAGGAGAGGAATATTAGTCAGACCACAGTAGATACCGTTGGGCCTCCTTAGTAGTAGATAGGTAAATATGATAGTGGTACAGATGTGGCAGAGGTAATTTGGTGGAACTATATTGTGCACCATGGAAACTTGAAGGAAAACTTGCATAACATGTTTTATTATATAGTAACTGCCTGTATGTGAATATTTTATGTATTTTTTAATTTTTTTTATTTTATAAAGAATGGGTGGATGGTTTTCTGGATACAGCTTTTTGAAGTCACTCCATGTGTTCTACTTCCTGGAACAGCTCTTTAACGTCCTCTCTTGTTTGGACTTTTAGCTCGGCAAACAGCCTCGCTTAACTGTCTCAGTCAGACCATCACGGCGGTCAGAGAGAAAAGGGGGCCGCGTGACTTAAAAAAAATCACACAATACACTAATTAAAGCAATGTTTTTCTGTGGGCACCTTTATACAGGAATTTCAGGAGAACAACAGATCTGTCATACTGTCATCCCAATTCTATACTAACTATTATCATGAGGATAATAGATTATATCAGGAGATCTCATCGCCTCACAGTAGCAGTAAAATGACAATGGAGAACCTATCCATATAAAAGGTCTTATCGTTTGTGTTCAAAAAAACATACAAACAGAAGCACACTAATTTGTATGTTTTTTTTTTAATAAATACTGCCAAATATTCTAAAAAATGTATTTATGAATATTAAGTTAATTTTTTTTTAAATAGAAATGTCCCTTTAGGTAGAGTTAAGATGACTTAGTAGGTTTAATAATATTTGGAAAAAAATTTAATTATTTGTGACATATAAGGTGGTGACATATAAGGTAATAAAGTTACTTTTTATGACATAATTTTTTTTGGGGGGTGTGTATGTACAAATCAACTCTTTTTATCTATGCAACTCAGTTACAACTACAAAGCTCTCTTGTCTGAAGCTGATTTCGAACACAAGAGCTCCATAGGCAGCATTGCTCATGGGGTAAGTTGCAATTTTCAAAGTTATGAAACAGGTCAAGTGAACAAGCCCTTAGGCAATCTGATTTAATTTAATTAGTCCCCTTTCCACAAAATTTTAGATATTTAGGTTGTCATTATGTCAACAGTTTCGTAACTCATTAACTGGGATATGTACGGCGTACGAGGGCAGAACATACACATAGTTTATTGGGAAATACAGACAACCAATAAATGTGACATGTGAAGAAGAGAGAACCATGTAGATGACATGACTGATTAATAAGGTTCCTACCTTGATGTATCCTTGCTTCCATATTTACCTCTAGTCTCCATCTACAAATGTGAACTTTGTAAACGTCATTTTCCACAACACCTGTACTGGATGTGTTCTGGTGTCAGAATGTGCCATATACAGTGATGTTGTGGTAACCAACAGTTAGCAGTTAGAAAATCTGCAAACCTGGGAGTATGACAGCTCAGTCAATGATGTAGAAGACCCAGGGAGTGCATATTCAGGCTCACACTAGCCCACAGGGAAGCAGGTGAATGTCTCAATGGGCCTCTGAGCCATGGTGGTACCTAATCCCCATCTCCTGCACAAGTGACACACAGCACAGTACATTGACTGTACTGTATGTACAGTCATGGCCAAAAGTTTTGAGAATGATACAAATATTAATTTTTACAAAGTCTACTGCTTCAGTTTTTATAATGGCAATTTGCATATACTCCAGAATGTTATAAAGAGTGATCAGCTTAACAGCAATTACTTGCAAAGTCAATATTTGCCTAGAAAATGAACTTTATCCCCCAAAACACATTTCAACATCATTGCAGCCCTGCCTTAAAAGGACCAGCTAACATCGTTTCAGTGATTGCTCCATTAACACAGGTGTGGGTGTTGATGAGGACAGGGCTGGAGATCAATCTGTCATGATTAAGTAAGAATGACACCACTGGACACTTTAAAAGGAGGCTGGTGCTTGGCATCATTGTTTCTCTTCTGTTAACCATGGTTATCTCTAAAGAAACACGTGCAGTCATCATTGCACTGCACAAAAATGGCCTAACAGGGAAGAGTATCGCAGCTAGAAAGATTGCACCTCAGTCAACAATCTATCGCATCATCAAGAACTTCAAGGAGAGAGGTTCCATTGTTGCCAAAAAGGCTCCAGGGCGCCCAAGAAAGACCAGCAAGCGCCAGGACCGTCTCTTAAAAGTGTTTCAGCTGCGGGATCGGGCTACCAGCAGTGCAGAGCTTGCTCAGGAATGGCAGCAGGCAGGTGTGAGTGCATCTGCACGCACTGTGAGGCGGAGACTCTTGGAGCAAGGCCTGGTCTCAAGGAGGGCAGCAAAGAAGCCACTTCTCTCCAGAAAAAACATCAGGGACAGACTGATATTCTGCAAAAGGTACAGGGAATGGACTGCTGAGGACTGGGGTAAAGTCATTTTCTCTGATGAATCCCCTTTTTGATTGTTTGGGACATCTGGAAAACAGCTTATTCGGAGAAGACTCGGTGAGCGCTACCACCAGTCTTGTCTCATGCCAACTGTAAAGCATCCTGAAACCATTCATGTGTGGGGTTGCTTCTCAGCCAAGGGAATCGGCTCTCTCACAGTCTTGCCTAAAAACACAGCCATGAATAAATAATGGTACCAGAATGTCCTCCGAGAGCAACTTCTCCCAACCGTCCAAGAGCAGTTTGGCGATCAACAATGCCTTTTCCAGCATGATGGAGCACCTTGCCATAAAGCAAAGGTGATAGCTAAATGGCTCAGGGAACAAAACATAGAGATTTTGGGTCCATGGCCTGGAAACTCCCCAGATCTTAATCCCATTGAGAACTTGTGGTCAATCATCAAGAGACGGGTGGGCAAACAAAAACCTACAAATTCTGACAAAATGCAAGCATTGATTGTGCAAGAATGGACTGCTATCAGTCAGGATTTGGTCCAGAAGTTGATTGAGAGCATGCCAGGGAGAATTGCAGAGGTCCTGAAGAAGAAGGGTCAACACTGCAAATATTGACTTGCTGCATTAACTCATTCTAACTGTCAATATAAGCTTTTGTTACTCATAATATGATTGCAATTATATTTCTGTATGTGATAAAAACATCTGACAAACACACATAAAAACCAGAGGGCATCAGATCATGTGAAAATATAATATTTGTGTCATTCTCAAAACTTTTGGCCATGACTGTAGATAGGTAGTATCTCCACCAGCCTATGCGTCCATATAAAAGACTACCCAGTTTAGTATTATAGAGGCATCTGGTGGCTGAGATAACTTCTAGGTACAGAGGTCAGCCAGTACCCTCATTCCGCAGGGACCCTTCTTGATCTCACTGCCGGGGCCCCATCATCAATCATCTTGCTGCTGCTTGCCATTATGTAAGAATATATTACTATTTTACATAGCTACAAGAACTCTAGTCAGCAGGACTTACAGGTTCTCCAGGACCATCTGAGGCGCAGGATAGGTAGTGGGCTACAAAAATGTATGTTGGCGCAGTTTAGGGATTTGTGAATAGGTGTCAAGTAATATTTTATATGTACAGTGTGCCCCCAGAGTACAGTGGGCCCCCAGAGTGAATCTTACTGGCGTGCCTACCTTACTGGTAGGCACACATGAGTAAGGGGGCGTGTTCTGCTGAATTGTCGTGTAGAGTGGAGGAGGTGTGAAGGCTGTCTGTCCCAGCATCCCTCATGATGTACCATTTTATATTGGAATGAAGTAAAGAAATAAGAAGAAACAAAAGGTTTTGTACCAATAATCTGTGAGTATGACTTCTATTGCTCACTCACATACAATATTGGCACAATGAGGTAAAAAGAACACACAAATCTGCATGTTTGAAAGACCTTAGGCACTCTAGTCTGACACTGCTAGGTATGACTGTGAGGTCTTGAAAATGCCTACAGCCAGTGTCGGACTGCGGTGCCTAGGGCCCATCGTATGGATACATTCAGATATTACCTGCTTACACAGCAGCAAGATGCTACCAGATGATTGAATATGGGGGTCCTTGCAGCAACTTTGAGAAGGTAAGTCCTGGGGAGAAGAGGACACTGGCAGCTTTCCTCTATACCTAGAAGTCATCTCAGCTCGGATCGTGTCTATAATAATAAACTGGGGAGTTTCTTTAATAATCTATCAGGTTTTTATATGAACATCGGCTGGTTGAGGTGCTGTACATTGAATATATGTATGTATTGCAGTAAGTCTACTGTGTTATGTGCCACTTGTGCAGGGGGTGGGAGACTAGGAGCTAAAGATGAGCGAAACTTCTAAGATTCACTTCGGCGAATATTCGCCGAATATTTAAAAAGATTTGATTCGGTTCAAGTTGGGTAAAAATTAAAGTATTTGTGTTCTGCGAACATTCCCGCGAATACGTATGCCTGGGTGTACAAAGTGCGTACGCAGCTTTAGCGTATTATTGTCTAGGCCCGCACAAAGAACGAATATACAGTAAAAGTACGCTACTTAACTGAATATGTACGCATTAGAGTACAAATTATCAGATGCGTAGCATTAGCGTACAAATTATATGATGCGTACGCAGCGTTATCGTACAAAGATTAAAGAAGAATCTTCTGAAGCGAATCTGAAAATATTCGGATTCGCTTCGGTGTAAAAAATTTCCAAGATTCGTATCGAATTTACGAAGCGCCGAATAGATTCGCTCATCTCTACTAGGAGCCCACCTTGCTCAGGGGCCCACCGGGGGATTCATATGTACCCCTGTGGGCCAGTCCGAGCCTGCCCACAGCTTAAAAGCTTGTTGATTGGCTACGCTGCAGCAAGCTTAATTTATCATCGGAACCCCGAACACAGACTTTTGCAACAAAGTCCGTGTTCGAGTATCCGGACACCATAATGTTCGGTATGAATCCGAACATTACAGATCGGGTTCGCTCATCCCTACTCTCTACATTTCACTTTTTGTAGAGGACAACCCTATATCTTAGGTATCATTTTATACAGTATATGCTATGTATTTTGGCTCTCTAGAAGACAAGTTGTCACTGCAGATGTCAGCACTATCTATCAACAGCATTTTAAGGGTGATACAAGAAGACCAACTGTATATGGAGATTTAGTGGCAATGCCACCTCCAAAAGGTGGTGCTAGTGAGATGGTTTTCTTTTCCTGAGAGATACCTCTTTGCATATTATTTTCACTTGCCTCTAAGTCTCCATACACAACTGGTCTCCTCAAGAAGAGCCAGTACCCCATGGCTGCATCCAAGGCATCAACTCAGCCAGCTAGAATCCTATTCTGTACTGATGATGGGCAAGCTCCCTGAAACAGCTGTCTGTGGATGGATATTTGAATTGAAAGGCTTGTTAAAAACTAGGACCTTGACTAATAGGGAGCCGCATACAAAAGCTATGATAGTTAGATGGTTCTCTTTACCTGGGAGATACCTCTTTGCATAGCAAAGGCATTCAAATCCATAAACACAAACAGAAGCGGACTGGGAATTTAAAGTGGCCCTGGAAAAAATACTAAAAGTGGCCCTGTTTTGTAGTTGGTTCCAAATTGATGGAAGGCAGGACCAGCAATACCATATTGTGGCACATTATACCACCCTAACATACCAAATACCACAGTCCATCATAAAATACTGCCAGCAGCACAAAATACACTCCCAAAAACTTTCACTGGCCAGTCATGAGGAGGGCCCAGGTGGCCCCCTGGGCATCGGCCCACCGAGAAATTTCCCTGTAAGGTCTATGGCCAATCCGCCCCTGAACACAAAGGAGAAATTTATCACACCCTTTACTCCAGAATTCTAGCTTCAAAAAGTCACAACATATAGGGCAAGTGACTTATTTGACTGATCTGCAGAAGAAATAATGAGGCATTTTGCATTGTTCTACCACACCCTCCAGTTTTGTAAAGTGGGCAGAAGTGGGCGTGGTTAGCTATGTAAATTCGATTTTTCTCCAGATTTGCCAACTTCACCTTTTTTAACTCTTTCACTCCCGGAAGTTTTTTGCTTTTTATTTTTTTCGTTTTCGTTTTGCGTTCCCTGCCTTCACACAGCCATAACTGTTTTATTTTTCTGTTCACATAGCTGTATGAGGGCTTGTTTTTGTGGGACAAGTTGTACTTTCCAACGCCACCATTTAATCTTGCATATGGTGTAGTAGGAAGCAGGAAAAAAAATTCCAAATCGGGTGAAATTGCAAAAAAAAAAAACTAAATTCCACCACAGTTTTTTATTTACGGATTTCGATGTGCATTAAAACTGACCCGTTACTTTCATTCTACAGGTCAGTGCAAATCCGACGATATCTAATATGTATAGATTTTCTCGCGTTTTGATAGTGATAAAATAATTATAAAGTTGGAATTTTTTTTTTCATCGCCATATTTTGACCCCTATAACTTTTTGGTATTTATATGTACGGAGCTGTATGGGGGCTAATTTTTTGGGGGGCAATCTGAACCATTCTTGGGTGTGTATGACTTTTTGATCACTTTTTATTTAATTTTTTTTTTAAAAAGCAACAAAAAATGTCAAATCGGCCATTTTGACGTTTTTTTCCGTTTCGCTGTTTTCCGTATGGGAAAGAAATTTTTACATTTTTAAAATATGGGCATTTTCGCACATGGCGATACCCATGATGTGTATTTTTTAATTTTTTTACTACTTTTATTTTGGGGAAAGGGGGTGATTTGAATTTTTATGTTTTTTTTTTTTTTTTTTTTAAACTTTAATATTTTTTTTTACACTTTTTTATAGTTCCCATAGGGAACTATAATAAGCAATCATCTTATTGCTCATATCATAATGACTCCAATAATTTTACTACTTTTCCATGGAGCCCTATTGAGCAATGCTCCATGGGAAAATAATATGCAAAGAGGTATCTCCCAGGAAAAGAAAACCATCTCACTAGCACCACCTTTTGGAGGTGCATTGCCACTAAATCTCCATAAACATGTCATCTCCTTGTATCACCCTTAAAATGCCGTTGATAGATAGTGCAACTTACTCAGATTTCTGTGGATGTTGTTATAGGAAATAAAGTACAACCTCTGACATCTGCAGTAACAACTTGTCTTCTAGAGACAAGGGCTCCATAGGAAAGACAATGTAGCAGCCTCCTGTCATTCACTATGACAGGAGCTGCTGCAGACACGCTGCGGCTCCTCCGATTGCCACACGGGGGAGCCGGCGCAACACTGGAAGGGCGTGCTTCCGGTGTTTGCCACGCTCGGTGACCACAGCATCTGAGGGGTTAAATGTCCGTGATCGGTATTACTGCCGGTTGCAGACATCAGCCTGCTGTAGTAATCAGCAATCCACCTGCAGCTATGACGCCCGCTCTGCTCAGAAGCGGACGCCATCTTGAAACATGTGCCCAGCGCCGTACTAATACGGCGCTGGGCGCAAAGAGGTTAAAAAGTTGGCACTTTTTGATCACGAAAGTGGCCAATACCAGGTATGTATTAGAACTATTGGTTTGCTTATTTTTCTTTTCGATGTTGTCTTATTATTATTTAGTCAATATGTTAATCTGGCTATACAAATCAGATGCATATTGGCTAAACCCATGTGTATAGGGGTGTCATGGAGGAGGTTTTGAGGCATATTTTCCTGCAGGTTTTTCAGGAAGTCAGATATAGATCCAGTGGTATCCAGATAGAAGTGGATCCTTTATATTTCTGATTCCTTTTAAATCTACTTCTGGCTTTGACAAATCTGCCTCAAAACTTCCTCCATAAAAATAAGTATGAACCTACCCCTAGGCCATACATGAGATACCAAAGTAAATCACAGAAAAAGGGGTATTAGTGCACAAAAATAGATGCAAACAATATATACTGTATAAACTAAGACCTCATTCTGATATGATAAAATCTGAGACTCTTAGCCAATATATTTTGATCAAAACACATCTGTGCCCACCTACCCAGCGTCACGGTGGTCTCAGGTCAGGCAGGTCCTACGCTAAACCTAACTATGCCGTTGGGCATCTATATCTAGGAGCATGGACACTGCACATATAGGTGTGTTGCTCCTAGTGACCTCTATGTGCATACAGCAACCAATGAGAGGAGGAGCAAACACACCTATATGTACCACGCAATCAAGGCGCTCAATTTGATAGGAAGAGCAAAAGTGCACAAGAATGCTACTCAAGATAAGCTAAGAGCGCATTCACACCTGAAGGTGCCACTCCCTCAGGTACATGTTATAAACTAAGCAAAACTCACAGAGACAAAAGGATAAAAAACATCCTGCATGATGTGATAATAATGATTGCGGATGTCAGTGGCTACATATATCAAAGTAAATCACAGAAAAAGGGGTATTAGTGCATGAAAAATAGATGCAAACAATGGTGGGCACAGATGTGTTTTGATCAAAATATATTGGCTAAGAGTCTCAGATTTTGTCATATCAGAATGAGGTCTTAGTTTATACAGTATATATTGTTTGCATCTATTTTTGTGCACTAATACCCCTTTTTCTGTGATTTACTTTGATATGTATAGCCACTGACATCCGCAATCATTATTATCACATCATGCAGGATGTTTTTTTATCCTTTTGTCTCTATGAGTTTTGCATACATGAGATACCCATCGGCTGGCAGCTATCTAGGCACACCAAAAATCTCATAGTATAACTACCCTTAGTGTTTTTTGTTCAGTCTTATCATCTTGATATCAATCTTGAATTTTACCTTGAATGAAGACCAAATATTGAGATCCACGTATGTCCACCTGTTAATACAGGTTCCCACTTTCCCCATGACTGTAACACACATGCTTTATAGTTTGCGTGCATATGCTATTGTGGGCCACATCTGCCCTTTGGGTTACACGTTTTTTTCCAGTGCTGAGTTCTTCGATGTATTAGAAGAGTAGCTATATCACTAATGCTACTGGTGTCATGTTTGTTGAAGAAGTTTATGTATAAATAGAATAGAAATGAGCGGTGAGTATTACACAGCAATCTGTCATTGATAGACTAAAAGTCTATGTAATTGTTGCTTCATTTTTCATTCTCAACAGTTTTTCATTACGCATCCCTGCCTCGGGGGACAATTGTCATTACAAGGAAGGGATGATTGGACCTGACAAGCTTCTTCTACTGGGACTATAACTAACAAGAGAAACCCTTCAATTACTCAATGACATAATGTTAGCTTTTTAAATCCTAGTCTTAGTCATTTTTCACGGCCATATACAGTAAAATGAAGTGTTGAAAACTGGGCAGTGTTATTTTTGCAAAGAATCTAACTTGGCCAATATGTGTTTACTAGCTGATATGATTTTATCATTCTTCTGGTGGAGGATACATGAGTTCTGTTCAAGGGAACATAAGTTTACACTGCAGTAATCTCAGCTAGATGTAAAAAAATGCCAAGTGAATATTTAACATAGCTGAGAAATAGGAGGATTCTTCCACTGCATTCTTCATCTAGATGTTATTTTCTTACTCACGTACTTGGACTGTGAATCAGACCCAGGGATAACGCAAGAGATGACAGTACATGTAGCTCCAGGCCCCAATGTCAAATACAGTAGGCATGCCTGGTATTAGATTTAGATCATAGACCAATTTATAGTTTAACACTGTCAAAGCCAGGAATTTTTGGATCTTTTGCTCCTCTGGTACCAGAATATTTTTGACACTTTGAACATGTACAAATAAAATGTGAATTCTAAATGAAAAAAAAAATTATAGTAAACTCCTATGGTACTTTATCCCCTTCGTGACCATCAATATTCCTTTTTACGGCAGTCACTAAGGGACCTATTATGGTCTCTTTGTGGGACTTAAATGGGGTACAAAAAAGTAAAAATAATTTAAATAAAAAAATTGCTTTTCAAAAAATTGCAAAAATAAAATCTCCACATATTTGGTATTGCCGCATCTGTATCAACCTGCACTGCGCAATTATCAAGGAATTTATCTTGTATGGTAAAGACTGTAAAAAACAAAAACAGATTTCCTGCTTTTGCTTATTCACCACCAAAAAATGGAATAAAGTGTTATATAACCCAAAATGATACCAATGAAAACTACAAGCCGACCCACAAAAATCAAGCCCTCACACAGCTCCATAGAAATAAAAAAAAGGGTTTTCATTGCTCAAAAGTAGTAAAAAAAAAAAATATATATATATGTATTTGGTATCACTGTAATTGTACTGACCCAGAGAGTAAAGTTCTCATGTTATTTATGCCGGAAAATGAACACTGCCAAATTTATAATGTAAAAACTTAGTGTTAGGGCTCATGCACCCGAACATATTTTCTTTCCGTGACCGTTCCGTTTTTTTTTTTTTTTTTTGTGGACCGTATGCGGAACTATTCATTTCAATGGGTCAGCAAAAAAACAGAAGTTACTCCGTGTGTATTCCGTTTCCATATGTTCATATATCTGTTCCACAAAAAAATAGAACATGTCCTATTATTGTCCTCATTACAGACAAGGATAGGACTGTTCTATTAGGAGCCAGCTCTTCCGTTCCACAAAATACGGAATGCACACGGTCGTTATCCGTATTTTTTGCGGATCCGTTTTTCGCGGACCGCAAAATACATACGGTCGTGTGCCCTTAGTATTGCTGTTTTTTCCCATTTCCTTCCGAGAATGAGTTAAAAAAAGTAATCAGTAAGTTATGTGTACCCCAAAATGGCACCATTAAAAACTACAACTTGTCCAGCAAAAACAAGCCTCATATAGCAAGTCCTCTTTAAAGCCCCAAAACAGGCAGGTTACTAAGGGGTTATACACACAGACACCTTCATGTAATTTTGCGACAAAGTTTAATTTGTCTTAGAAACGCATACAAAGTCATATTTGTGACTGACAATTTGACCCAAGCAGAAAGTTAGATGCACCATTCACAGTAGAGATGTTCAAATTTATGTAATTCATGCCACTTATGCCTACGTTTCCTGCACAATAGGGTGACCAGACGTCCTCTTTTCCCCAGACATATCTTCTTTTTGGGATCTAAAAAAAATGTCTAGCAGGATTTTTTTAAATGGGTGGAAATGTCCGGAATTCTCAAGAGGAGCGCACTTAAACTTTGCTTTAAAGGGGTTCTCCGGGAATTAAGAAAATGAAAATACGCAAATATGTCTCGTTTTGTCTATGGAGCAATGATTAGGAGAAACAAAATGGCCACCGTCCTATTAGTACACAGAAAACCTGTCCTAATCACAGAGGAGGACAAGTTACTTTATAACACTGAACTACAGAGCTTCCTCATCCTCCTGTCTGCCCTGATTGTCAGGGATTATGATCCTGACTACAGTTTAACATGATATTCAGCTGAATCTCTGTAGGAACGGAGTTCATGAGGAGACATGAAGTACAGAGAGGTTGGACAGGACAGACTGTGGTAATCGAGACTGCATACAAGTGCTGCTGCTTATTAGCCACACCTGCTCATGGACTCCATTCCTACAGAGATTCAGCTAAAAATCTTATATATACATAATCCCTGACAAGCAGAGCAGAGAGAAGAATGAGGCAGCTCTTTACCTCAGTGTTGTGAAGTAACTTGTCCTGCTGTGTGATTAGGACAGGTTTTGTAGGTACTATTAGGAGAGCAGCCATTTTGTTTCTCCTAATAATTGCTCCCTAGACAAAACGAGCCATTATAACTAATGAAAGGTATTTGGGAATATACTGTATTTGTAATGAAGTAATATTTAAGTATTTTAATTTTCTTAATTCCCGGAGAACCCCTTTAACGTGCGTGTGTTTTTTTTTTTTTTTTTAAATCTCAGCGACTGTACAGGAGGCCGGGGAGTGGTGAGTGTAGCGCTGCTAGTGCTGTTATTACTCGCCGTTGCCTGGTCTTCTGTTCTTGAGGCCTTGCTGTGCTGTAATTTTATGTACTTTTGTCTGATCTGATGTCTGATTTGTAGAGGGTGGTGTTATAGGGGCCATTACCCTGGGATCTAATCTGAGGTCTGATTGATGGAGGGAGGGGAATGTTATTGGGGGCCATTACTGTGGATTCTGATCTGAGGTCTGATTGATGGAGAGGGGAGTGTTATACGTAGGGGGCTATTACTTTGGGATCTGATTGATGGAGGGGGGAGTGTTACAGGGGCCATTACTTTGGTCTGATCTGAGGTCTGACTGATAAAGGGGGGGTTGTGATATAGGGGCCATCACTTTGGGGTCTGATCTGTGGTCTAATTGATGGGGGGGGGTTATAGTGGCTATTACTTTGGGGTCTGATTAATGGATGGGGGACTGTTACTGTGGGCCATTCTTTGGGGTCTGATCTGTGATCTGACTGATGGGGGATTGTGATATTGTGATATAGGAGCTATTACTTTGTTTTCTGATCATTTTTAACACTTTTTATTCAGTTTGTTTTTTTTGGGGGGGGAGGTGAAATGTGTTCCGCAGAAGAAACTTTTTCTGAAACTCGAGTTAGGCCTTTCTGCTGCATGTGGTCAGCGTGTTTCATACTTTGATTGACTTTGCTTGTTGCTCATTAACCTTTGTGAATGTAATAAATCGCATCTGCATTTTCACGAATCCAGAGGTACTGCATTATCTTTGGATCATCTTGTCCCCCCTTTTTTTCTCGACAGGGTTCTCAGAGAGGCAGGTTTGGAGAGTACAGTCCATAGGCCACTGTTGGAGTGAGTGACATGGCGAAGAATGATGTTTCACTGTACTATATGTGCTTCCTGCAAGTTGTTACTTCAGCGGTGAAGTTTTGCAATTTTTTGGTCTGACTACTGAGATATAACCCATCTCCTGCAGGATCTGTAGCACTCAGTCTGAACAGACCACAAAGGATTGCTTCAATTCTCTTATTTACTTACTTATTTATTTATTTTATGCACTTATATAGTGCTTTACAGACATTAGCATCCAACTGTCCCCAATGGGTCTCATAATCTAAGGTCTTGTGTGGGAGGAAATCGGAGTACCTGGAGGAAACCCAAGCAAACACGGGGAGAACATACAAACTCCATGCAGATGTTGCCCTTGGTCGGATTCGAACCTAGGACCCCAGTGCTGCAGTGCTACCCACTGAACCACCGTGCTGCCCCAATTCTCTGACCAAAAACAGCAAATCAGCTAATTTTTCTTTATTTTTCGTTACATTGCTTATTTATTTTTATGTGTAAAATTGAGAAAGTGTGGGAGGGATTGAATTTTTTTTATATTTTTATGTTTTTTTATAAACATTTTTTCATGTTATTTACTGTCCTCTTGGGGGGCTTATCAATGTTATCTTTTCATCCCTTGTACCATAGACTGCAATAGATTTTTTTGGCCAGTTGACTCCTCTCTTGATTGAAAAAAGATCTGCTGAAGGACCTACCCTGAGCATGATGATGTCACCATGAACGCCCATCATGATCACGAGTGGACTGCCTCTGTGTGAGCAAGTGGATGAGGTGAGGTTTTTTTTTTTTAAACCCAAAAGGCCATATTGCACTACAGTATTAATGTTTTTAACAGACATTAGATGGGGGCACTACTGTCTAGCATAGCGATTCATGACAAATTAATTCATTTCTCAATGTAATTTCTCAATGTAACAGTGGCTGCTGTGCGCCGCTGTTCTCCTGCTTACCGCCGCGATCCTGGGCGCCGTGTTCAGCTGTGATCTGCTATCTGCATTTCCTGTTCACCGCTGCAGTCCTGGGCTCTGTCTGTGTAAGTGCTGTTGCTCTGTGATCCGCTCCAGAGTTTCTATTCAGCCCTGGCTACAACATGCTTACTGCTTGTTCCTTGCATCACTCCCTCTGGCCCAGCGCATGTTGGATCATGTGGGTTGGATCATGTGACCTCGTTGACCAACCCTGGCCCTGCTCATATATAGAGGGCTCAGCCCTCTTCCCAGATGCCTCAGTGTCAAAGTCCTTGTATCCTGTTTGGTTACCATTGTTCCTGCCTGAATACCTGTGTTGCTGACTCATGCTAGTGTCCCAGATTCCACTACCTGCTTCATCCCTGTCTGCTTGCTTTGATCTTCTTGTTGCTGACACGGATTGCCTGACCTGTACCTGTGCCACATGCCCTGACCCATTGACAGTCTGACTTTGCCTCTGCCTCATCCTTTGGTCATGCATGGTTGCTTCTGGTAATGACTCGGCCTTCTGACTACTCTGTACCTCTGATGCCTTGCTCAGGTACCTTCTGGTCCGCCTAGACCAGCTGCCTCATGGTCGAGGTAGCAATCTGGTATTCCCCTCGGAAAGGCTATCCCCACCATCTGGGGTATTGTGAAGATCGAGGGGTTCAATTAGACAACGCCCTTAGAGGAGGTAGGGCACGAGGCACAGTGGGTTCACACCTGCTGGTTTGTGACACTTATCAAACTTCGGTGAAGCTACCAAATCAAATTTTTCAAAACTTTGCTCATCTCTAGATTTAATGTATATGTCATGTGACACTATTTAGGAATGGGAAGTGGGATTTATTTTAGTAGATGTAGTATACTGTAATCTATTACAGCTCCACATGGTTGTAATGCTGAAAATGAGCAATATTTGCCCAATGTTCAAGACTGCTTCTTGGTGTCATTCAATAAGAACCGTCTTTGATTTCCTTCCAGTGGCTAAAAATCTGTCCTAGTCACATGATATAGAGATGCAGGGCTGCTTACAGTTACAGTGCAGCTATCAGAGCCCAGTCTTGTACCAAGTCATGCACTTGGGTGTCCATCACATGACTGGCACAGATTTTATCCATTGGAAGTACACATTGGAGGTTCCAGTTGAATGGCAGCAAGTATAGATCCTAAAGATAGTTAGGAACTAATACAGAAAGCATATTGGGACATTGTATAACCTTTCACTATGCTTTAAGTAAAGCAGATTTCCTAAGAATTTCACAAATATTTGTTTGCCAAAAGAATTAGAAGTTTTTGCATTTCACTTTGGACAAACCACGTAAAAATGACACTCGAAACCATTTAACTGTTACATTGGTGTGGAAAACCAGGACGGAGAAAGAAGATGGATGAAGATGGAGTACTCCATCTTCTTTCTTCCTCCTCGTTTTCTGCACCAATGTAACAGTTAAATGGCGCTGGTTAAAAGTGTGTGTGTGGGGGGGGGGGGTGGGGGGTGGGGACTTGCTCTGATAGGTACAGAGGTTAAAAGATGGCCTGATCAACAAGCAGGTCCTTCTACTGAGAAAAAGAAATAACCAATCTGTGTTCAGCTTGTGACCTGGCAGGATGTTTTGTGGCAGTGTCTGATAAAAAGCTATTACAGACACAAGCCACTAATGTAATGTGATAGGGGCATTATAAGAGGAAATATAATTGGGTATTTTTTAGGGACTTTGATCACGAAAAGCATACAGAGTGAGGGAGTGAGGACTGTAAACGCAGTGCTGGCAGGGAGTTCTGCCTTTAAAAAACCCTGCAAAAAATAAACCTTTTATTTCTGTATATGAACAGTTAACCAGCTTTTCTTTATTAAAAAAAATCTTTACATTTCTACAGTTTATAAGCTTATTGCCAGCACTCCAAAAGCATACATTCTGCTCCAAACGCTGAGCAATTGCATATTCTTTCTTCTAAAAAAAAAAACAAAACTGTTTCAATTTACAGTTTGTAATTCGTCATTTCAGTGCATTATACTTGTGCTACTTAATGCATTGCATAATACTGCATGATAACGGGTAGTTACAGCAAAAACAATACTGCAATAATGCCATTTTTATATTTGTAATATTAGACGTGTTACATGTTACTGCTAGACAGCAGGTACAAGCAAAGTAATATTGCAATAACACCATTTCTATACCCATGTTAAATGTGTTCCATATTACTGAAAAAAACAAACAAACAGGTAGTTACAGCAAAAGCAATATTGCAATAATGCCATTTTTTTCCTGTGTTATCAAATGTGGTGAATATTACTGCAAGATAATGGGCAATTACAGCCAAATAAAAAATGTGATAACATTATTTTTATATCTGTGTGTTTTACGACTGCCAAATACCGTGTAGCTCAAACACATTTTACTGCAAAAATTGCATTCTCACAAAAAAACATCCGTTAAAAACGGACACACTGTCAGTTTTTCATGGCCATTTTGCATCAGTGTGTGCATCCATTTTTTGGCCGTGTGTCAATTTTTAATGTACGTTTTGCATCCATTTTGCATCAGTTTTTCATGTCCGTTAAAAATGGACATGAAAAATGGATGAATTGGGTTGGCAGTTATTTCTTGCCCCCAACTATAATCATGACCCCCATGATGTCCATAATGTCCTCCATAGTGCCCCTAATGTCCCCCATGGTGTAAATAATTTTTTATAGTGCCCCAGCTAAAATAATGTCCCCCATAGTGTAGGAATTTTTTTTAATGTCCCCAGCTTTAATAATGCCCCCAATGTAGGCTCCCATCTTAAATAATGTCCCCCATAGTGCAGGAATTTTTTTTACTGTCCCCAGCTTTAATAATGTCCCCCATGCAGGCCCCCTGGTAAAATAATGTCCCCCATAGTGTATGATTATTTGTTTTACCACCCCCACCTTTAATAATGCCCCCAATGTAGGCCCCCATCTTAAATAATTTCCCCCATGGTTTAAATAAATGCCCCCACAGCAGCTTTTTGACGATTTAAAAAAAAAAAAAAACCCTCACCTTATCCACTTGTCCGTGCTGCAGCAGTCTCCTCTCTCTTCACTGAACAGGACCTGCCGAAGGACCTGCGATGTGCGCAATGATGTCACTGCGCGCTCCCACGTGGTTATATCACAGCGCATATCGCAAGTGCATCGGCAGGGCCTGCTCAATGAAGAGAGAAGAGACTGCCACAACGCGAGCAAGTGGGTGAGGTGAGTTTTTTTTTAACCCCTAAAATGGCCATATAGGTAAAGTGTACCCGTTTTTAACGGCAGTTAGACGGGAGCACTCCTGTCAATCGGCCGTTAAAAGCGGTCCCATTGATTTCCATGGGTCCGTCTGGCCATGGAAACGACCAAAAAATAGGACTTATCCTATTTTTGGACGGACGCTTTTCACTGACCATTAAAAGAACGGCCATGTGAATAGCCCCCTAGACTTTTATTGGTGCTAAAAATGGCCGTGTGATGGCCGCTACTTAAACGGCCGTCACACGGCCATTATTTACTGTCGTGTGTATGAGCCCTTATGCCCATGTTATTGAATGCCGTACTACATCATACCATGTAGTTTAAAGACATTTAATGCAAAAATTGAATAGTTATACCCGTGTTTGTGAACGCATTCTATTACTGAATATACCTTGTAGTTCAAAGACATTTACTGCAAAAATTGCATTGTTGCCATTTTATTTTGTCAATACCAATGTGCAGTGTGTTTGTAGAGAGAAAGGACAATTAATTACATCTCTGTGTTTAAATTACAGAATAAACACTTGTTAGTACCAAAACAATATTGTTAGTACTATTTAATAATCTATGTTCCAAACCTGTGACTTTTTATTTGTCAGCCTCATAATAAAACTTGTGCCTCATCATCCAAGAGTCAGAATGTGCGTAGAAGCAACAGTAGGAGCACCAGCCATGCAGCCAGATGTAGTAGGCCACAGTCCCCCCTGGTATCGAATATGTGCCACATTGTTAGTGAGAACAAAGAGGATGAGATTGTGGACTGGATGGCTGACTCTCAGCCTAAACATGATTATTTCTTCAAAAAGCTATCCCTGCCTTCTACTGTAATGTGGTGAAGAATATGCCCCTTGCAATTCTCACTGTGCAGCAAGGTAAACACCATCATAGACACCTGCTATAGCTGTTACAGGCAGGGACTGTACATGTGCTTCATGGCTTCCAGGCTCATTGTTTCTCACAACAGCGACAAAGCAGCATTGCAGCAACAAGGCCAGGTTCTATTGACACCTCCACATTCGAGTCTTATGTGCTTATGATCCTCCTCCATGTCCTTTTTCATGCATATCCTCCTGTCCCCAACAGAAGGGCAGAGCATCTCTCCCACTTCTCCTTCTTCCTGTCATATGTGTAAAGTGAAGCGTTGATGAGCTGATCAGCCTTGACGAAAGTAGCCACACAACTGATCAGCTGCATCACACAGCCAACACCCTGTCTTCAACTGGGCAAGGTTGTCAGCAACAATGGCAGAGGCATTGTGACCGTGCTGCATTTGGAGGAAATAACAGATTTCTTTGGAAAATAAAAAATGGAATTTGATTGCTATGGGCAACTATACCAGTTTTCTTTTATACCAGTTTTGATAAATCTCCTCCCCACATGTCTTTTTTCTACAATTGTGGCGAACTGACAATTATATTGCATTCAAGACATTGTACTAATTATTCACAGGTCACAGTTACCAGTAGATTAATTCACTCCCAGGGTTTTCTGGAGTTATGATGAGGGAGCCTTATTAGTAGCACCAGTTCTCACCAAATGAATGCTTAAAAAAAGTCCATATCATGTTCTTGCATAGGCTCCTTCTGCTGTCTCTGTATCTTTTCTATGCATAATATGTCTGTATAAGTAATGTTATATGTTTCGTGTGGTCTTATTTTGTATTATGTTTCCATAACTACACATCTAGTCTCTACAAGAAAGCTATGACTATGGCATTCGGTGATACTTTGCTAATCAAGTCTCCTCTTATGTGACTGGAACACCCATAGAGCAATATTTTTTTTTCTATTACCTGCCTTGTTGACCAATCAGTAGTTGATGCCATTCATTATAGTGTAGATGATGACACCTTGTGGTGGACATGGTGCTGCAATCACACATAAAGTATCCTGTTTATGATAAACAGTAAGAGGTTAAGGTCCATTTATACTCGAAGATAAATTAGCAAAAATGAATGAATGTCAATATAGCGAGTTTTAACATTCAAAAACTATGCATTTATGTGTAATAATAATTGCAGTTTTTAAAAAATTTTATTAGCTGGTGAAATTGTTTGCGTGTCCTCCTTTCCTCTTGTCTCAACCCTATTTGCCTGGAGGAATATGATGGTTATAAATGATAATTTTTAAGTTATTGTAGAAGTTTCAATCAACAAATGAGGGAATTCTCGTTAACTGTGCAATCGCTTCACAGGTTTAGACTGGTCAATGATTGTGAGGGTGCTGCCACACTTTCCTGGATTTCTGATGAAGCTACTGAATCCAAAATCAGGTGTGGATCATAACAGGAAATAAACTTTTAAAGGGGCTGTGTTATCTCAAACATTGGTGGCATATCGCTAGGCTATGCCACCAATCTCTGATAACTGTGGATCCTCTGGGACCCACAGCTATCTGTAAAATGGAGCCCACAAAATGAAGAGAGTGGACAATGCACACGTGTCCCCCCTCCATTTATTTCTATGGGAGTGTGAAAATAATCAGTGCTTGGCAATTTCCATCAGCCCCAAAAAGTAAATGGGATGGTGGCCGCGCTTGCGTAGTGCACTTCCCATTAATTTCTATGAGACTCCCATAGAAATGATTAGATGGTGGCCGTGCATGTGCTCTCTGCTCTTCTTCACTTTGAGGGTTCCATTTTCGACCGACAGCTAAACAGGCTCCTGTTTCAGACATTGGTGGCATATCCTAGATACCACCTATGTTTTAGATAACACAAGCTCTTTAAAGGGAACCTGTCATCAACTTTATGCTGCCCATACTAACGGCAGAATAAAGCAGAGACAAGTGAGTTGATTTCAGCGGTCTGTTATTTATAAGCTAAAAGTAAGTGGTTGCCGAGAACCATTATCACAAACATCGCAGATTAGGCCTGGAAAAGAGTCATTACCACATGAGAAGAGTCATGGTTATTCATAAATTCCTGCTCTCCCACCTGCTGACAGTCTTCTACCTAGTTTTCTCCCTGTCTCTCTAGGAGAGAACTGCCTATCATCAGCAGATGGGCAGGAGAGCAGGAGATTATGAATAACCATGACTCTTCTCAGGTAGATTTGACTCTTTACCAGGCCTGTGGTGCAATGATTATGATGCTGGATCTCGGCACCCCTTACTTTTAGCTCATGAGTAACACACAGATGAAATCAGCGTTTCTGTCACTATTTCATAATGCCATCAGTGAGGTCAGCATAAAGTTGATGACAGGTTCCCTTTAAGAGCGGATACAACTTTTTTTTAATCCACTGCTGGTTTTGGCTTCAAAAACTGCATAAAAAAACTCAACGTGTTGCAGCACCCAACCTCTGGGACCACCACTGATCTTAAAAGGGTTATTCTATAAGTAATGTGAAAAATGAAAATCAGACATCATATAGTACATGACAATGTCTTTCTGGCAAATCTAGAACCAGCCCTGTAGCTCACATAGATCAAGAGCTCCCCTCAGCATACATTGTTCCTATTGCTCTACTAGATTTATTTCAAACTAGCAGCTCAGGTGGCGTGGACTTTTTTAGATGGCATATCCTTTGTGCTGCAGCTGGTGGCATTTGAGATGGACAGAGAAATTAGAAAAAGAGCAAACAGAAGGTGGGGCTATACAGATAGATTTTCTTGAATAACTCAATGGTTATACAAATTTTTTAATTAAATGCAAATACAAAAGTATTCAGATCTAGGTGCTAGAATATTTTTGTGTGACAACCCCTTTGACATTGTAGTGGATGCAGTGATAGCCACTGAGCTCAAAAACTGCAGAGTAAAAAATGAAGAGAACACAATTTATACTAAATATTTTCTCACAAAACGAAATATCAATATGGTGAGCTCCTTCTGCACCATAACACGCTGCCTGCAGATGGCACTTCATTTAGGGGTGACAGGTTGCCTTTACAATCTGGGACCATATCAGGAACAAACTATTAGAAAATTATTAAAAATGATCTGTTATCTAGTTTGAATTGTTCTGTTTTTGATGTGTCTGGTATTTCCATGCCTAGATCCGAAAAGCTCAGAAAAGCTATATCTGTGTATGTGTATGGCAAAAGCACCAAACAATCAGACAGCTATCATTCCACTGTCCAAAGGATCATCTAGAAGTCAAGAAGATTTCAAACAACCGACAACAGTCCCAGAAATTTCAGCCTGAGAGCATACAAAGATGCTAAAAGAAGTCTCTACGAAGCATGGAATTTAATCATGGGACCTACAGGTGGCTCTCACCACTACTGATGTTACACTACAAATATGATATGTACATGAGCAGTATGTCTGGAAGAAACCTGTGCTGTCCAAAGAGATCTGAGAACCTTGGTGGTCTGAATGCTGGGAGCTGCTGCTCTAGTCGTTCGGTATGGAACTGCTGTAGATATCAGAGTGCATCTATTGGCTATTGCCGTCAGTTTCATAGAGAATGATTGGAGCTTCAGGCACATGGTCGACCACATTGCATTCATTTAAGGGACTTGGGAGCCAAAAACCAAGCAATAAGAAGGAAAGAACTGGTTGTGGTGCTCAGAGACAGGATTGTGTGGACATGCAGATCTGGAGAAGATGCAAAAAAAGAGTACAGCGGCCTCCAGAATTCTTAAAAGGGTTGCTGGCCTCAAAGCTGAACCCAGACATATACCCTTCTTCCCCCACTCAGACCCTCTGACATGAAATGCTCCAATGCTCTCCCTTGCCCCGCACTGTATTGTGCAGGGAAACAGATTTTTCTGGAGATTCAGTGACCTACCGGGCTCTCCATGGGTAACCTAGGTGGAGGCTTCCACGTAGCAGTGAGCCCAGTGACATCATCGGTACTAATGGACAGGCTTTAGTGATGCCCTAGGCTGTAAAACAGCTAGGGCAGCACTAAAGCCCACCCATTATTTCCGGTGATATCACTGGGAACACTGCTAGGCTGAAGCCTCCACGTGAAATTCTCTGATGCTCATGTCAGAGGGGCTGAGTGGGGGAAGAAGGGGATATGAAAAAGTCACAGAAAATAATGCACTATAACTTCTATCCTAGGAGTAGAATTCCACCAATCTGGGCTTTATGGCAGAGTGGCTTGAAAGAAGCTTCTCCTCAGTAAAAGACACATGGAAGCCCTGTATGGAGTTTGAAAAACAGCAGTATAACTTACCTGTTCAGGCTGCTGGGCTGTGGTCTGGGGCTTGGACATGGCCACTCCATATCAAATGTGGTGCCGGCCACATCTCCCATGATGTGCGGCCTAACCACGCCCCCCTAGAGACACAAGTGCATCAATGACAATGGAGTGCTCGCTGACATTCCTCCCCACAGTGCACACGCACTGGATAAAATCCCAAGTATTTAGTGTTTATTAGAATTAGGTGTGTTTTCTGGATGCAGGCTGAGTGACAGCTCAGCCTGCCTATCTGTAGGATATTGGTGTTCTGTCCCAATGGGTGCCTGGTCCTTGGACCTGTCAAGACTGATACAGGCACTCTATTTAAACCCCCTGCCTGCAATACACCTTTGCCAGGTATCGGTTTATTTATTTGTTGTGCTCCTGGTTCTGTCTGTGCATATTGGATTGTTTGTTATCTTGACCTGGGCTTGCCTCTGACCTCCCTCTGTCTAGTGATTCTGCACTGTGTTACCCGTCTGACTTTGGCTTGGCTATTTTGACTACCCCCTGACCTCTGATTTTGTACCACACTGTCCTCTGGGTTTTGACCTATTTCTGTACGACCCTTCTCTGTGTGATTGCATCTCTTTGTATGTCTGGCTGGCACTTGGCAGTACAGGGAATGTTGGTCAGTTGCAGTCTTGCTGCTTCGGGCTTGCACTGCAATTAGGCAGGGAAAATGTTTGGGTTAAGTTAGGGCTCACTGTTTGTGTGTTTCCCTGCCACCTAAAGGACTTTCAAACTGAGAGAAACAAGATAACTTTTTTGGACTCAAGCATCATGGGAAACCTGCCCAATGCCATTCCCACAGTGAAGCAAGGTGATGACTGCATAATGCTGTGGGGGAGGGGGGGGGTTTCAGCAGCTGGCACAATGCGACTGGTCAGGGTTGAGGGAAAGCAGAATAGAGCAAAGAGATATTCTTAATGAAAATCTGATCCATAGTGTTCTGGACCTCAGAGTAAGCCGAAAATTAATCTTCTAATAAGACAATGACTTCAAGCAACACAGCAAAGACAACACAGAAATGGCTTAGGAAAACTGGTCTTGAATGGCACAGCCTTGAACCCAATCAAACATCTCAAGACAGACCTAAAAATGGCTGTCTACTGATGGTCCCCATCTAACCTGACAGGGCGTGAGAGGATCTGCAGAGAAGAATGACAGCAAATCCCCAAATCCAGATGTGCAAATCTTGTGGCATCATACTAAAGAAGACTGGTGGCTGTAATAGCTGCCAAAATTGTTTCAAATAAGTACTAAGTAAAGAATCTGAATACTTATGTCAGTGCAAGATTTTAGTTATTCTTTTTCAATATATTAGCAAAGATTTCAAACATTTTGTTTTCGCTCTCTCATTATGGGGTATCAGAATGTCGAAGAAAAAATATTGTTTTATTTTAGCACAAAGCCGCAACTTAAAATGTGAAAAAGTGAAAGGGTAAACAAATTAAATACAAAACACATAACAATGCAATTTGTTGTTACCACAGGTGTTGTCACGTATGGGGAGTAGTGAGCCCTGACTTGAGCCCCAACCTCTGTCCCTGCCTACTTACACGGCCCGTCCTAGGTAATGGTGCAAAACTGGGCGACAATCCCTAGTCTGAATAAGTGCTGGGGCGAAAAGGGAAGGGGAACAAGAGGAAAATACAACAAACAAAGACAGAACACAGACACAATATCGGAGGGTCAGCAAGCCAAAAGTTGTACCAGGAAGTCACGTCAAAACCAGGGGAGAGAGCAGAAGTGAAGTCAAAATATGTAAACCGAAGTTACAAAAACACAGTAGTAACAATCTGGAAAAACAAGCACAAGCACTGGTGGTATAGACCAATCACAGGCAACCTGTGGCCAGCAGGTTGCTTGTTTAAATAGGCCTCCAAATGGGTCATGTGACGTGTACAGCGTCACATGACACTAATCACATACAAAACAATGCTGAGCGTTGGCTAAAAAAACCAGCACTCAAAAAGGTGTTCATGTAGATCACGCGTCCTGCGTCCTCGCTCCTGCGATCGTATGGGAGACCGGCGGAGCAGCACAGGGAGATCGCGCTGCCGGCTCCCCGCTACAGGTGTGGGTTACTACACACCTCCTTGGTGAAAGCCAGGCTGTCCTCGAGCTTTGCTTGTGGTTCCTGCTGGTAGTCTTGCATCAGATGTCGAAGGCCACTGTTCATGCTGAATACCTCCCTTCCATTGTTGTGGAGAAACCAGGTTAAGGGCAGAAGTGCTTATACATACATACATTGCCTAGGCTAACAATTCTAACTACCAGGGGGACATATTGCTAGCACCCAAGGGTACCCAGACCATGATGGTGGCAAGGAAGGGTGCAAGCTATCGTAAAATAATAAGTCCAGGAATCCTCAGTGGGATAGATATGTTCCTTGGGAATGTGGCTCCACACCAGAGTTGCAGAAACACAGAACCCAAGCTTACCTTCGCTCAGGTACTGTTGAGTCCTAAAGGTGGCTAACATACTTAGGGAATGCTGCAGAAAACAAAGCTCTCACTTATGGCTCTTAAGGAGTTCTGGAAGCACAGGTGAGGGGTACAAGGAGCTCTTGTACATTAGAGTCTTTCCTTGGATGCTCCTTCTTGAACCTTTGCACCATAGTCCCCTACCCATTGTATCTTACTCTCCTTAAAATAGTCAGGCTCCTAGATATTCTAGCTTTGCTGAAGAACTCCAGACCTGGTCGAAGTCCACAGCCGCTAGCTTGTCATTCCTGGATCCTAGATGCAGGTCCTGCAGACTGTATTAGTATGAGTATACTGGATGGCTGTATCTCCAGCAGGAACTCCTTGCATGGTCCTTTTGCGACCTCCTATGATGGAATCTGGAACTGCAAAATCCAGGACCTTACTGTACCAGAAAGGGGGAAACCAATGATCAAGCCCACTCGGTACCCAGTTTTGATCTCCCAGGCTTTACTAAGGCAGCGCATAAGAATGCCCTGACCAAGTAGACATGGAAATCACTGGGTTCACAATTACAGTGTGCCCAGCTCCTCATGAAATGACTGGAAGCAGCATTATGTTGGGGGAAGCCCTGCTCCTTGAGCCCGATTCTGGTGGCATGGTTAACTCTGCCTGAATCCCCATTGGGGAACTGATCGGGCCAGGTATATTTAGGGCTGCCCTAAAGTTACTACGGCCATCTGGGTTGGATTCCTTCATCCCAGGGCATGGGCCTGACTGGGCCTTGGGAGCCACAGCCCATTGCTAAACAGGTCTTTGTGTGGGTGAGTTGGTGGTACAGCTTGTTGCCAGCCTCTCCCTCTAGGAGTGAAGGGAACTACGGCCCTTGTTCCTCTTGGTACGACTCATGGATTGAAAAGAACTGGATCGCACATAGGACCCTGGTCTTTCTCCAGTTCTACTCATATCTCGCTCACTGGAGACAGTGGTGGCAGCAAGCCTTCCGAGATGGTAGTCTTCCCACCATCTTGAGCACATTGATGACTCTTCTGCCTTCTGCGCGTCAGCGAGACGGCATCTTCTGGTGATAGGCAAATGGTTCTCCTGGCCTGAAGACCCTTTTGTCTTTGCAAAATAATTAACAGGGGCCTGGTTGAAGGTACTAGACTCCCACACCCAGCAGAGGATCAAACAGACATGTTTTGCCTGCTTCAGGGGTGGGCGTTCTCTCTGACACCCCACTCTGGAAGGGCAGTTCTTCAATGCATGTGGTGCAGATACAAAATAGCTGATTAACCCCTTCTATGCCAAAGCAAAACGAATGGAGCATTTCTGGACCTTTGCAACAAAGTGATGGTGAATGTGAAACACCCACATATGGCTGTAGCTTCCACTGTTTCTTCTCCAGTATGACAATAAAGTCTCTTTTTTGGCCCACACACAATTAGGCCAAAGATAGAAAGGCACAGAGTTGCCATACTGTTTGTGACAGCAAGTTCAATGCAGGGACCCCCTGAGGAGCCGTTTTAGAGGATAAGGCCCCATTCACACGACCGTATGTTCATTTTTCCATAGGAGAAAAAAAAATGCGGAATGCACACCGTGTGCATTCCGCATCCGTATATTACGGAAGTTCTCCCGCAAAAAAAAGGAAACATGTCCTATACTTGGCCGCAAAACACGTCCGTAGCCGTTTGCGGCCAAGTATAGGTCTGTTCCGTTTTTAGACGGACACGGAATACATACGGTCGTGTGAATGGGGCCTAAGGCTTCATTCACACGTCCGTATTTTGTTTCCTTGTCCGTTCCGTTTTTTTTGCGGACCGTATGCAGAACCATTCATTTCAATGGGTCCGCAAAAAAAACAGAAGGTACTCCGTATGCATTCCATTTCCGTATGTCTGTATTTCCGTTCCACAAAAAAGATAGAACATGTCCTATTCTTGTCCGTTTTGCTGACAAGGATAGGCATTACAATGGATCCGCAAAAAAAAAAACGGAAACACGGATGACATACGGAACGTCATCCGTATATTGAGGATCCGCAAAAACGGAACGGAAAACACATACGGACGTGTGAATGAAGCCTAACAGTGGTGGTGGCCCTGATGAAGTGCTGTGTCATGATATACTCCCTTCGCTTGTTGCTCCCTGTGGTTTGGTGCAGTGGAAGTACAGAAGAGACCAGTACAAAGTCTTTTTATAATTAGTGCAATGTAGAACTTGGAATACATACAGTATCAGCAGACTTTCAGTGCAATTCTTCTCTGGCATCAGGAAGGAATCTGGAAGCAGGTTGGATGGCTGCAATTCCACAATTAGGTGATACTAGCCTAGTGGTCGTTTGGTAATGGATGGCTTGTCTGTAGTCTTTTACCTTACAAGAATGTTTGTAGATGCTGATAGAACAGTTCACACTGCTTTCTGGGATCTCAAGGCTTCACCTGGGGACAATTGGAGTAGTTCTCTGTGGAGAATTTGGTAACAGGAACAGGAGCTCCTCAGGTTGCTTACTCTTCTCTCTGTCTCTGGACAGGAACTCCTTCTCTTGGCCGGGATCAGGACCAGCCCACTCCTACCCAGAGGGGAGAAACAGGGTGGTTAGCCCTGTTTCTTGCCAACCTTTGCGATCCATTCCTTGGTGGGAACTATGGGCAGAAGCAAACAATGAACATCAGATGTCCAAGGTCATTGTTCACGCTGAACCTCTCCTGCTGTGGAGAGACCAGGTTAAGGCTAGGGCTACATGGCGACAGTTGTCGCGCGACTTTTTGTCGCACCAAAGTCGCGCGACAATTTTTATAATGGAAGTCTATGGTGTCGCACTGCGACATGCTGCGACTGCGACACGACAGTCGCAAAAAATCCATCTTGGATGGATTTTTCTGCGACTGTCGCGTCGCAGTCGAAGCATGTCGCATGTCGCAGTGCGACACCATAGACTTCCAGTATAAAAATTGTCGCGCGACTTTGGTGCGACATCAATGTCGCGCGACAACTGTCGTCGTGTAGTTGTGCACTATGTGTCGCGCGACTTGTTGTCGCGCGACACATGTCGCCGTGTAGCCCTAGCCTAAGGGCATAACTTCTTATACATGCATACATTGCCTAGGCTATCCTACATCCTCACTATTCTACACATACCTGTACTGTGATGCAGAGGGAGTTAGTACTACTGTTTATCCTTGGGATATTGTATTTAATTACACCGTTTAACACAGGTCTTGTAATGGAGATTAACTAATCTTATATAATTTTTTTGCTGCTAAACACAAAAATGACTTTGAAAATGTGATATTGGTTCCTATTTGGCAGTTATAGTGGAAAAAGGAAGGAACGCTGAGGGGCATTTATCAAGCTATTTATGTCACTATTGTGGCTTTAAAAAGTCTTCAATTATTGCATATTCCATTATTATAACTTCCCACTCCAGCATACAGGAAATCAAGACTGACATATGGGAAAGCTCCCCCACTGAGTATATTAAGATTTTCTTTTATTAGAAAGAAAATGCTTGTACATGCAGTAGTAATATGCCAACATTGCAGGGCTCCATTCACCTTTGTAACGCTTCTCAGTGACTGTGATATCCTGATGAAAACGTCCCCTATGTTTATCAATGAATGCACTGCAATTGACCACTTCGTGACTAAACCATTTAACCCCCTTCCTGACCAGACATATTTTCTGTTTCTTTAATGCATGCGTTTTTTAAAGCCATAACTTTTCTTTTCATTCAGTTATGTAAATAATTTTTGCACCTTTTATTTTTATAGACAAATAGACAAATAGACAATAGACAAATCTTCTAAACGGTACATTTTATATAAATACATTCTATTAGTAATAATATTGGTATGGCTATATCTAATTATACAAACTCCGTTTGTGAGATGGGAATACCCCTTTAAGTAAGATAATGTTGGGGTTTTAAATTTGTGATAATTTCCTGACACTGATATACTTGCAACACTGTAGGCAGTTGTATTTGATGGTTACATGTGTCGGATATCTGATAACTGGTATTATCCGGGCACTATTTTGTACGCGATATTACATGGTTGTGCCATATTGCATCACGACTATATTAGATTGCATAAGATTTGCTTTTGTCTCTGATTATGAAAATATGCAGTGGCCGGGTTTGGGGTGGCCCCAACACTACGCTGAGTCCCCCGGACACCATCGAGGTGTCACCAAATGTTGCTGCTCTCCAGAAGGGATGGTAAGGCATGGTGCACCCCAATGGAAAATAAGTCCAGGGAGTCAGGATCTGCAGTAAACTAGTGTACTTCTTTACTGGAAGGATTCAGGTGCAAAACAATACAGGCATATGGTTGGCTTCTCCAGTCTCCTCCCTGGCAGAAGAAGGGTTTGATGCTGTGGAAAGGCCTGAGCTAGCTATGTCTCTCTCTCTTCAGAAGGCTAGTACCCTGGTCCAAGGCTGGTAATCCAGGCAGAGAATCCCCGTCTTAGGCTACATTCACACTTGCGTTGTGGTTTTCCAGTATTGAGATCCAGCAGAGGATCTCCATACCGGAAAAAAAAACTGTTCAGTTTTGTCCTCATGCATTCTGAATGGAAAGATATCCATTCAGGATGCATCAGGATGTCTTCAATTCCGGTAGCTTTCAGTTTTGTGACTGGACACAAGCTGTAGTTTTGTGTCCGGTCATAAAAATGGAAAGAAATGGATCCGGCACTAAAACCAATGGTGATGGATCCGTTTTTTAGGAGACTAAAAAAATGGATCCGGCACCCATTGACTTTCAATGTATTTAGTGCCTGATCCGTTTTTTTAGTTTTGATTTCACACAACTGCATCCTAACGGAACGGATGCATCCTGATGTGCAAAATCAAAACGGATCAGTTTAATTCCGGTATTGAGATCCTCTGCCGGATCTTAGTACTGGAATTAACAACGCAAGTGTGAAAGTAGCCTTAGCGTCTTCTTCTGGTCACTCAGTAGTTTGGCAGAGTCTCCTCTTCCTTAACTGCAGCACACTAGGGGCTCTGACTGCTCTCCTTATATACACTTTTTAGCTAGACTAGAACCTTCTAGTGGGATGGAGTGGAAAAGCTCAGCACAAACAGATAGATTGTAACACTTTCCATCTCTCATAGACTTACATTAGAGCTTCAGTGATATTCAATGCAATGACACAGCAGTTTTTTCCAGATAAAAACAGGTTTCCAGACATAACAACATAGCTAAAACCAGACATTCAAAAGGTCAGGCGGTCTGGGTTTGGTGGTAAACAACGTCTGGCTTTTTCCCTCCAAAACATGCTCGTCTTTAAACTTTATGGCAGCTGTGGAAAATTACCAGCTTCTCATTCAAAGTCCTAACAGTCTCTCAGTGTTCATTAACCCTTTCCACAGAGCCTTGGAAATACAGTGCAAATGAACAGGATATATATCACAAAATAGATATAAAATGCCTTAACACTCTAATAAACAGTATAAGTTAACTCTTTCAAGAGAAATAATGTAAGGAGTTTTAACTTTGCATAGGGGAAATAGGCAAATGTCCACAAATGTCCAAACGTCAAAGTACTCCAGGGCACTACAAATATTATTCCAATTGACCCCTCGTACTGCCATCTCCTGTGAATTTTCGATGCAATTTGAGATTATTTAATAAAGATTTGGGCTCTTTATATTATTCCATGAATGTCGTATACCCTCTTTTTCATATAGTTTACAACGGCACATTATTGAACAGATAAAACTAAGCAGCCAGATATGAATGAATGAAACTCCAATTAGATACAATGTGAGAAGTGAAGTCCACGCACTTTTTCATGTGGTCATAGTCTGTGTTCATCATCAGTCTACTTAAATGTCTCTTGTGTATCAAACTGTGAAAATAAATAAGCTGAATAATACAATTCTGAGGACATCACGCTGCCTCTATCCTTCCAAATCTCATTTGCAAAATTTTGTGTGGTGTCGCTAATCAATTTGATTAGCATTGGACCAGATAAAAATATAATCAATGAAGTGATTAACCATTCTGTTTACTCCGATGCATGCTAAGTGCTCTTCCCGTTATCAGAATGCCGTCTAGCATGTGTCACATTATACATTCATACCTCCGCTGCCTGTTTATGACACCTAATTTATATTTATGACACACCATTTATTTTAATAGGAACATGAGTCAATGGACTGAAGGTGAAGAGTTTGTTTCATGTGCCATGGCACGGTTTCATGGGAAGGTTCATTAATTATTCTGCAGACAAATCTGTTCTGGTCTTTTTGTTATAAGCTGACATCAAACTGAGAAAAATATTTTTAAAATTTGTCAGCATCCATCTCTCTCTATATCTCAGAGGTAGAGATGACCGAATCTATTCGCCGCTTCGTAGATTCAATACGAATCTTGGAAATTTTCAGCTGCAAAGCGAATCCGGATTTTTTGAGATTAGCTTTGTTAGATTCAAAAATGTTCTTAAAGCTTTCTACGCATTCGCTACGTACTTGTCCAATAAATTCTATGCTAATGTTACGCATGTTACTTTATATGCTGATGCATACGAATTCAGTTAATTTGCGAACTTTTACTGTTCGTTATTCGTGCGTCATAAAGCCTGGGAAGAAAGCGATCACCTGACCTAGTGGGAAGGGCTTTCAATGATTGGCTCAGGCTCGGTAAGCCAGTGACACATCAGTTGTGCTGCGACTGCTGAGACGAGCAGAAGCACTGAGAGACAGTGAACTGTTTTGTTAAAATTGGGGTCTAATTGTTCTGGGAATCCATATAACACATATCAGGAATACTGCAGGGCAAGTGCAGGGATAGCAATTAATCAGGCAGGGAGAGAGACAGGGAGAGAGATAGGGAGAGAGACAGGGAGAGAAACAAAGACCAGCTGCAGGGCCACAGTCAAGTGAAAAATGTCTGGCATGGAAAAGCAAAAGGGTTCCAGCCAGACCTTGAGCTCCCAAAAAAAGGAGAAGGTGGCACAGGGCAGCACTGCCAAAGGACCTCTAGCTGGAGCTTCTACTTGTAGAATTCGCAATAGTTGGCCACTGTTCCACCAGGTTAACCCACCAAGGTGCAAACTTGTAGTGGATGAGAAAGTGTATGAGGTAGTGGAGTGGATGGCACACTCATCTCAATCACAGCCGGATGATCTGCTGTCATTTGCTGATACAGTATCATGTAGCCAGGGGTCAGACTCAGAGCTTTCCTCCTGGCCCACCATTCCGCTCCAGCAAAGCCCGTAATTTTCGTATGCAATTTGTACGCTCATGCGTACGTCTTCACATAAGTTGTGTACCTTTAACAACTGTACGTTCATTATTAGTGCCGCTTACAGAGTAATGAGGAGGGAGTTGCAGAGAGCGATGAGGAGAAAGCAAAGCTACTAAATATCTTTTTCTCCACTGTATTCACTGAGGAAAATAAACTATCAGATGAAATGCAGAATATAAAAGTAAATTCACTATTAAAAGTGCCCTGTCTGACCCAGGAAAAAGTAGAGTTGCATCTTAAAAAGCTTAAAATAGACAAATCGCCAGGACCGGATGGCATACACCCCCATATCCTAAGAGAATTAAGTAATGTCATCGCCAGACCCTTATTTCTGATATTTATGGACTCTATACTGACAGGGAGTGTTCTACAGGATTGGCGCATAGCAAATGTGGTGGTAATATTCAAAAAGGGTCCAAAAACAGAGCCCGGGAACTATAGGCTGGTAAGTTTAACATCTGTCATGGGTAAACTGTTTGAGGGTTTTCTAAGAGATGCTATCTTGGAGTATGTCAATGAAAATAAGCAAATAACTCCATATCAGCATGGCTTCATGAGGGATCAGTTATGCCAAATCAATTTAATCAGTTTCTATGAAAAGGTAAGTTCTAGACTGGACCGCGGCGAATCAATGGATGTCGTATATCTGGACTTCTCCAAAGCATTTGACACAGTACCACATAAAATGTTAGTATATAAAATGAGAATGCTTGGACTGGGAGAAAATGTCTGTATGTGAGTAAGTTAATGGCTCAGTGATAGAAAACAGAGGGTCGTTATTAATGGTACATATTCAGATTGGGTCACTGTCACTAGTGGGGTACCACAGGGGTCAGTATTGGGCCCTATTCTCTTCAATATATTTATTAATGATCTGGTAGAAGGCTTGCACAGTAAAATATCAATTTTTGCAGAGGACACTAAACTGTGTAAAGTAATTAACACAGAAGAGGACAGTACACGGCTACAGATGGATCTGGATAGACTGGAGGCTTGGGCAGAGAAGTGGCAGATGAGGTTTAACACTGACAAATGTAAGGTTATGCATTTGGGAAGGAATAATGCAAGTCACCAGTACATACTGAATGGTAAAACATTGGGTAACTCTGACATGGAAAAGGACCTAGGAATTTTAGTGAACAGCAAACTAAGCTGTAGAAACCAGTGTCAGACAGCTGCTGCCAAGGCCAATAAGATAATGGGTTGCATCAAAAGAGGCATAGATGCCCGTGATGAGAACATAGTCCTGTCACTCTACAAATCACTAGTCAGACCACACATGGAGTAGTGTGGACAATTCTGGGCTCCTGTGAACAAAGCAGACATAGCAGAGCTGGAGAGGGTTTCTGAGGAGGGCAACTAAAGTAATAACTGGAATGGGTGGACTATAGTACCCAGAAAGATTATCAAAATCAGGGTTATTCACTTTAGAAAAAACTGAGACTGAGGGGAGATCTAATAACTATGTATAAATATATCAGGGGTCAGAACAGAGATCTCTCCCATCATCTATTTATCCCCAGGACTGTGACTGTGACAAGGGGGCATCCTCTGCGCCTGGAGGAAAGAAGGTTTGTACACAAACATAGAAGAGGATTCTTTACAGTAAGAGCAGTGAGACTATGGAACTCTCTGCCTGAGGAGGTGGTGATGGTAAGTTCACTAAAAGAGTTCAAGAGGGGCCTGGATGTATTTCTGGAGGGTAATAATATTACAGGTTATAGTTACTAGAGAGGGGTCGTTGATCCAGGGAGTAATTCTGATTGGAGTCGGGAAGGAATTTTTCCCCTAAAGTGAGGCATATTGGCTTCTACTTCACAGGGTTTTTTTTGCCTTCCTCTGGATCAACTTGTAGGATAACAGGCTGAACTGGATGGACAGATGTCTTTTTTTGGCCTTATAAACTATGAATGTATGCAAAACACCACATAATAACGTATGATTTGTATGTAGCTTCGCCAAATAGATTCGTATGAGGTATGAATCTTTTGAAAAGTTCGACGAATATTCGGCAAAACGAAATTTGGATGATTCGCTCATCTCTACTCAGAGGCTTAATGCTCATCTCTACTCTTGGGCTCCAATACAAAGTCTCTAGGAGGACCTCAATGTGCCAATGGGCCCCCTAGAGGTATCCCCTAGAGGTATGCATTAGGTGGCTATGACACCATGCTTCTAATGGGTTGTCATGAAAAATATTCTGCAGTCTTCACACCAGCACTTGGATCTGAATACTTTTGTAGTGGCAAGTAATTAAAAATTTTGTATAGCCAGTGAGTTATTCACTGAAATCTATCTGTATAGCGCCACCTGCTGTTTGTCCTTTTTTTATTTCTAGATTAGGTAGACGCACATGCTCAGCCCCATCCTTCAAGGGCTTCCTGAGGTGTGATAGGGAGAGAGCTGAAGCAGAAAGGACACAACTCCTGAGATGCCAGCTAGATATAATTCTAGCAAAGCAATTGGAAAGATAAATGGGGAGAGCTCTAGATCTATGTGAGGCAGAGGGCTGGTTCTAGCTTTGTGAGAAAGAGATCATGTTATACGTTAATCAGAGGATCACCCCTTTAAAGGGAATCTATCACAAAAACCTGTTCTATATTTTATTTATGCTAAAAAATCTATTATATATTTGTAAGAAATAATAAATAAATAAATAAAAATTCCAATGTGTGAAATATTATAAATAAATATTAGATTTTACCATATTTACCATCTTTGGTCACCAGGGGGAGCTCTGCTGGCCAAATGAGGCTTTGAGCAACCTGTAAGTAGGCATGCTGCAAAAAAGTGGGTGGTACCAATGACATCACCAATTCACACCTTCAGCGGTGACATCACTGCTTCAGCAAGATAAGATGAGACAATGGCTTCATTACAAAAACACAGATCTCTGCTCCTCAGTCTCCTCCCCCACTGGTCACATGGCCGATTACATCACTAAGGTCCTACAGCCCCAAGAACCTCCATCTACTCTGTTTCTGAGTCCCCAGCAGCAAGGAGGGAGGACCTGGCTGTGTGTTACTGGTGTCATCACAGGGGCGGGCTCACATCTTCCATTCATTCTCTATAGGGTCAGCAGCGACTGAGGAAGCCTATGTACATGCCTGAGGTGCCATTGTGTTGTAAATCCAGACTGTCACACTTTACTTCCAACATGGCAGCCCCCATGTAAGGCAAGAAAACTGAATTAAAAAAAAAAACATTTACACAATTTGAAAAATACATTATGTTAAAACCTGCTTTTGTTATGTTGTAAAACATATCAAAAATTTTTTCTTCGCGATAGTGTCCCTTTAAGTTCATGTCACAATAGAAAAATTTTTGCTATCATTCAGTGTTTCCTGTTTCCTGAATGGGAGGTATCCATTGTAAAGGTGCCCATTTCTGTACATAATGTAGATGGATCTGGTCAGCACACGATCCTCGTATGCGCTGCAGCTGGAAAGGAGAAATCTCCAGTAGCACAATGTAACGAATTCCCGGCACACTCGAATTGTGTTCCAAGTTTTACATTTTTAGGACGTGTTTTGGCCAGTACAGTTTTCATCAACTAGTAAAATGATATGATTTACAGGGCCTTAAATCAAGGTTACAATAGTCACATGGTGTGATGTTGTAACACCCCAGAGTGGTGTTACTACTCCTATACCCCACTACTATCTTCAATGGTCTAAAATTATGTCATGTTATGTATGTTTTTCCAGGTCCTTCAAAAATGTGCATCAGTATTGTTATGCAACTGTTAATATGTAATGTACCTGGTTCACCAGCAGGTGGCAGCAAACAAGGCAGAGCCGTACTTACAGAGAATGGAGCTTTCCATTTAATTCTAACCCCTTCTGGAGAGAAGTGGGCTATCCCCATTTCCTGCAGGAAGGGTGGGGACCAGTTATAACCAGTCTAGTTTTACCCCCTGCTAGGGGAAGGTGTGCAGGGCTGGATGTGCCAATGCCAGCCAGAGCACCTTCGGCTCTGCTGGCCAGGGAGGCAGAAGTTTGAAGCCTCCAAAGCCAGGAGTAAAGTTGCATGGCATAACTTCAATCCGACTACAGAGATAAGTGCAGCATCCAGGAGGAATCAAAGTTTTGCAGCTAGTTTGTCAGCTCAGCAGTGAGCAACAGTGACAGAGCAGAATTGTGTTTGCCTGACAGTTATATGCTAAAGCCTGCTGGGATTAAGACAAAGCCGCAAAATTGTTTGGATGCAAGTATACCTGAGTAAAGCTGCTGTTGAATTTCATCTTAAGGTCTGGACTTGTTTATCTCTCAATAATTCCCCGTATTTAGAGCCAAAGCCTGGGGTCCAGCCGTATCCAGGTAGGAGCACCGTCACACACAACTAGAGACATTTTAGGCCGCAGAATTATACTACTTGACATTCCTACACCTGGGAGGTGATCTTTATAGAACAGGGCCCTGAGTGGCCGCCAACTGCAATGTTAGATGCCCAGACTGGGCTTATATTAACAGATAAAGCCGTTACAATTAAATACATAGAATCAAGTATGGCATAAGAGAAGAAAAGAAACTATATCTTGTATTCATCAAAAAGGAAACTGCAATCCTGCAGTGAGTCTATTTCAGTCTGAAAAAAAAGAGTGTATAATGACACAATGAATATTGTTAATCTGTCAGGTGTATAATCTCATATTCTCTGTTCAGTCCCCTTGGTTGTAATGTATTTAGTGAATGTATCCAATAAGCCTCTTTTCATAACAAATACTTTTTCATATCACCACCCCTTCTTGGTCTTTTCACCTGGTGTGGATGAAAATGAGATGGTAATAGAAAATACACTAGTCAGAAGAATGGAACATTTCCGTGTTTGTATTGCGCTCAATGTTCCCACATAATTAAGGGGGAATTATTTTTTCTGACAGGAAAGGCTTTTAAAATGAAAGGATATTTCACTTAAGATTCTATGAATGTTATATACCTATTTAAATGTCCCTGTGGTTTATTATATATTGGGGAAACAGTTCAAACAATCAGGGATCCCATTTGCAAGCACAGATCGACCATTCGAACAGGAAATTCATTAATACCATCTCATTTTCATCCGTACCATCACTCCATTTCTCAGTTAAAATTCAAGGTTTTGGAACAGGTAAAAAAAAACAAGAAGTGGTGGTGATATGAAAAAATATTTGTTACGAAGGCTTATTGGTTACATACACTAAATACATTACAACCCAGGGGACTGAACAGAGAATATGAGACTATACATCTGACAGATATTTATTTTGTCATTATGTTACTATTTTTTCAGACTACGTCCTCGAAATAATGTACTTTGGATGAATTGACTCATTGCAGGATTGCAGTTTCCTTTTTGATGATTACAAGATAGATTTTCTTTTCTTCTCTTATGCCGTACTTGATTGTATGTATTTGATCGTAATGGCTTTATCTGTTTTGTAAAACACATGTGGTTATTGTAACCTTGATTTAATACCCTGTGAATCATATCATTGTACTAGTTGATGAAGGCGGGACAGGCTGAAACGTGTCCTAACAATGTATACTTCATGATGCAATAAAAACTGTAGAACTTGGAAACACTTCTCGTGTGCTGGGATTTTATTACACTGACTTGTTAGTGCATACCTCCCAACTGTCCCGGATCCAGCGGGACAGTCCCAGATTGAAGTGGCTGTCCCGCTGTCCTGGTATGGGGGAGGTATGTCCCAGTTTCTGGCAGCTGTCCCTGCGTCCATAAGACACAGAGACAGTTGCCTGTATTATGAAGAAGCAGAGAGCTGACATCGGCTTACTGCTTCATCCATAATCCCTCCCATACCCCCTGCTGGCTCTCCATACCTTTGGTCTGAGCAGGGGGCGGGGCCGGTCAACAGTCAGCCTTGGCTCCACATCCTCCAGACTAGAGCAGACAAGGTCCTGCTGGTGATGCTGCTGTTAGGAAGAAGGTAAGTATATGGTGTTTAGTTTTTTTACTTTCTGTGAGTGTCACAATTTGGGCAAATTACTGGGGGCACAACATTACTGGGGGGCACAATGTGGGCATATTACTAGGGGGCACAATGTGGGCTTATTACAGGAGGGCACAATGTTGGCCTATTACAGGGAGGGACAGCTGGCCATATTACTGGGGGCACAATGTGGGCATATTACTGGGGGGCACAATGTGGGCGTAATACTAGGGCACATAACAGGGCATATTACTGGGGCAGAATTGGACATATTACTGGGGGCACAGCTGGGCATATTAATGGGGGCACATAACTGGCACATAATAATTACTATGTGGGACAGTAAGGGGACTGGGTGGGATTAGTTGTATAGTTATGTTTTGGACAGACTTAGAGGCGTGGCCTAGTGCCGAAAAAATTGCATCGCCGTGCTTTGGGCACCGCACAATGTGTCCGTCTTTCTCCATTTACAAAGTTGGGAGGTACGGTTTGTGTATGGAAAAGCTGCTCAGTCATTCCCATATACTTGCATTGATACTGTATAGAAGTATATGATAGACAGAAATTGCAACAATGTTTCTGTAGGGACCAGTGCTTAGTAGGAGAGACTCTGCCAGACTGCATGAGTGACCAGAAGAAGATGCTGTGATAATGAGCCACAGACCCTAGCTTGCCAGCCCATTGACCAGGGAGCCAGCCGGTTGATTGAGCCACAGACACCGGCTTACCAGCTTATTGACCAGTGAGCCAGCTGGACAACTGAGCATTTGGCCAGGGTATCAGCCTTCTGAGAGAAAGAGGGACAATTAGCTTAGGCCTTTCCTCAGCATGAAACCTTCTTCTGCCTTGGAGGAGACTGAAGAAGCCAACTCAGTGCCTTGTCTTGCATTGTTTTGCACTTGAGATCCTCCATTAAAGAAGCATCCTGGTTTATTGCGGACCCTGACTCTATGGACATATTTCCCATTGGGGTGCACCATGCCTTACCATCCTTTCTAAAGGGCAGCAACAAGTGGTGACATCTCAACAGTGCCACCCCATACAAGGCCACTGCAGTAGCACATAAGGTGGCCATACACATTAGATTTCACAGACACAGATATACACATACACTTGGCTCGGTCAAGTTTCTATGTGTTTTCCATGGGAGAGAGAAGAAAGCTGCTGCCAGACAACTCTGGAAACAGCTTATCTTCTGGGAAAGCAAAAGGATTGGGCATTGAAATTCAGTGTGCCCAATCCTTCTCTCCCCCTACATAATCTGTCAAACGAGAAACAGGAGCTCCCGTGCTCATTAGATTGTCAAAAGGTCTGGCTGGAAAAGACAGGTTAGGCCAATAATAGTCTAATATTTATGGGGGGCCTTCAAATAGTAATCCTCATGACAAGAAGTGATGAGATTGCTAGGCTACTTACATTATCTGTAAATCTAAATTCTGCAACATTTAGATGTCTTTATGGATAAAATGAATTGATGTTAAAAAGTTTTCTGCGATTAGAAGAACATGGCTTCTTTCTTCACAAATGCCGCACGTGCTCACAGTTTGCATCTGGTACTTGTACCCTATTCACTTCAACCCCATGTGTGGCACTAATTTTGGAAGAAAATAGCTATGTTTTACTAATCCTCTTAAACCCTTAAGAATGCAGCTATTTTGGGCATTGATAACACAACATTTTTTTCCCTTTTTTATCCTACATGCCATAACTTTTTTATTTTTCCATCCATGTAGCCATATTGCAACTAGAGATGAGCGAATCATTGAAAAAATTATTCGCCGAACATTCGCCAAACTTTTCCTAAAATTCGTGTATTCGACGAATAGATTTGTTGTATTTGCGTACAAAATATACGTTATTATGTGCTATTAGCGAACATTCGCTCACTAATAACGATCGTTCATTTACAAAATGTACGCAACTTCTTAGAAGACGTACGCATGAGCGTACAAATAGCTTACGAATCTCAGCGTACTATTGTCTAAGCGATTACGTAATACGCAGGCACGTACGAGGAGAGGCCGCGGCGTGCACTCCTCAGAGGCAGAGCGAATATTCGAGACACATATATGGTAAATAATGCATATTAATAATACATTATTATAAGTATAATATAAACATTTTAAATATCACCTACCTAGTATGCTCACGGACATGTTTAAGTCTCTTTTCTTCTGACGCTTGTCATAGAACTGGAGCAGAGTCCCAAACTCAGTTGCAATTTGTAATCCTCATAGGCAAAATTGTAATCCAAATGGGTAAAAAAATAGCAGCAAAGGTTCCCTTTAAAAAACCCTCTTTCGAGGGGCTCCCCAAATAACCTGAAAAGGGGGAAAAAAGGGATGAGGTGCACGTATGCGCAACTTGGATAAAAAAACTTTTTTTTGATGGGGGGAGTCCTAACAATCCATGGCCATCTGGGTGAGGACAAACGCAGGACAACAAAACTAAAAACAAGGGCCAACTAGTGCCCACCCTTCAGGATAAGTCCATGTTGTGGCTCCCATAAAAACTGCTGGAATTATTTAAAGGCCAGCAGGTCCTCCTCACTGCTGCTGGAGCTAAAGGACATGAGAGGGCGCTCCTGCCTCATCATGAAAGCGGCCCTGGCTGCGGCAGCAGACCCCTGCCGACCTCTCAAGGATGGTCTTCTTGGTGACTGGGCTGTCACATTGGCAAAGGCAGTGGTAACTTTGGCCCTGCCCATCACTCTGTAGTGGCCAGATCCTCCTGCCGGCATACCAGGTGACAGAATCTCCGGCTGTAACGGTAACGGTCTTCCACGAGCGGCGGACTGTGCGGCCTGCAACTGCCATGGGCATGGCAGTTGGTAGTGGTACTGTACCACAGTTGGATGGTACACGAAAGTGTTCGTGGTCATCTGTCCCACATGAAGGATCAGTGGTATCGGTGGCGGTTTCGGCAAATCAGGAATCAGGGGTTCCTGCTGATCCTGACCTTGGGATTTCTCTTCAAATCTCAAGGTCTCAAGGTCACAAGCCTCTTCTGCGGCCTGGGCCTCCTCACTCCAGTCTTCCGGGGGCGCTGCAGGAGTAGGTGGTCGCTTTAAGATTTTCACCCCAGTAGCAAAGGGGCCTTGGAGGCTCTTCATGGGGGTATACTCCAAGTAATCCCCTGAGTGGAGATTGTGGCGTACGGGCGGAAGATACAGCCGCTTAACCGAACGGTGGTTAACATATAATTCCTCTGCCTTCTCCTCATCGCCGATGAAACCGACTCCCCGCTCCATGTTGAACCAAATAACGGTTCCCCTTCGGCACTCCAGCTTAGGGTCACCGGACCGTGGGTGCACCAACACCTGAACAACCCATTCCTCCACCAGCTTTTTATATTCCCAGAGGGTCTGGGCGTTCCGGGTGACAGCCTCAGGGACCATCAAATTCTGGAGTAAGGAGTAGTCCTTGCGCGGCAGAGCGGGAACTCCTGCCGCCTCCGCCTTGTCAGCCAGTGGAGTCACCACCTCAGCAGGCACCTCATCTGACTTCCTGTTGAGTTGTGAGAGATAGATCTTCGGTTCCTTCTCCTCATAGGGGTCGTCTGCCCACAACATGCTTCCCCAGTCAGGACCTCGCTGTCTCGCCGCCATCTTATTCTGCTGACTTGCTACGTCTTCCTCGCACGCAGGAGAAGTGGGCGGAACTACCAGGGAGGAGTCTGCATCACTGAATAGAATTCGTACGCAACAGCGTGTAGAGTAACTACTAGGGAGGAGTCTGCATCGCTGAATAGGATTCGTACGCAACAGCGTGTAGAGTAACTAGCAGGGAGGAGTCTGCGCAACAGTGTATAGAGTAACTAAATTATACGTAGAATAGCGTATAATTTAGCGGACAAACTATGTAGCGATGCGTACAAAAGCGAAGCGAACCACATAATATTCGGATTCGCTTCGTAGCTGAATAATCCCAAGATTCGATACGAATCAACGAATCGACGAATCGCTTTGCTCATCTCTAATTGCAACCTTTTTTTAGATGTGTTTTTTAAAGGCACATATAATTCATAAAACAATATTATTTTTGAGGGGACTACAGCAGGAAATTGGGGGGGGGGTGTCTGTCTTTTATTTTTAAAATATTTTCACATTGTATATAACTTTTTCTTACATGATTTTGGTATGATTAGGGGACAGATAGGGCACGGAGCGCAGGATACATAGCATAGGCCCGGACATGACCGGGCTAGGGGGACAGGGTAGGCCGCAGGCTAGAAAGGGTTAACAGCGTGGGGTGAAGGCTAGGTTAGAGAGGTTATTGAGAGGTGACGCGGGAGGATAGAAGGCGGGAGAATGGGGGGGGAGGGGTTGGCCAGAGAAGGGAGGAGTGGCAAAGAGGTAGCAAGACAAGATACTCACCGAAGCAAGATCAGTTGAAGGATCCGGACCAGCGCGACGACATGGATGAGGATCTTCTGCTCCAGGGCCTTCGGCAGTTGATCGCGTCCAGGGGGCCCGACTGGGTCCAACAGCAGCTGGGAGGTAATGGTGATACGCCTCCCTCGGCTCCCTCCGCATGCCATTCGAGAACGAGGCGCTGCGGCCCTCTGCAGTGTCTCAGCCCATCATCTTCTTCCCCCAAAAGGTCGCGCCGCGCTAGGAGCCCCGATCGGGACCCCCGGCTCCCGCTGCAGGCCGTGGTCATTACCCTGCTAGCGGGTCCAGCCGGGGGAATCCGGAGGCGCGGCGAGGCCGGGACAGGGGAGGGCAGCGCTCCAGGCGTGCTGCAGCTGCTTCTCCTCTCTCCCCATCCCCACTCAGGACCGGTGCGGCCTCCCCACTTACTCTGCCGGACGGTGGGGCGGCCCGGCGCAGAGGACACAGAAGGACGGGTGGCAGGGGGGCTAGGAATGCTCCCACTAGGTCTCCTGCCAGGAATGGAGCCCCACCTAGGGGTGAAGAGATGCGGGGGATGGCCACCAGGTTAACCCCTAGCCTGCTGCAAAGTCCGGAGGGAGCTGCTTCACCCAGCCAGAGAGGATCCAGAGAGCCTGCCCACGCTACTCCTGCCTACAGATCAAGGCCCAGCAGTCCCCTGGGGGTGCCTCTGTGCGGCGCTGATGCGGCCCTTGTGGCTGCGGTGCAGCGGGACGCCGGCCCCCAGGTTTCCAGCGGCGAAAGTGGAGATGAAGATGCTGAGATGACCTCGATTCTTGGACCCGGCCCGGCGGCTTATCCGGTACCCGTCCTGAGTCAGTCTGGTAGGTCACAACTCCAGTCCCCTCCCTCCCCCCTTCCCTTCCCACCGGCTATTTTTGTAATCCCATTGTCTCCGACTACTCCTGGGGGGGTCCCTGCTGTTTCCCCTCCTCATGTGTCTTCTTCATTGTCCAGTGTCCCGGTGGTCCCGGGTAATGACGTGTTCTCTCAATTTATGACGGGGGTACACAATTTTCTCTCGTAGTGGTCCCCTTCGCCTTTTCCAGTGGCTCCCCAACCAACGCTAGCGTAGGGGGGTAACAGTCAGGCGTCCCTGGTAGCGGGTCCTCCCCCTAGTCAAGCGTGTCCAGTCGCCCCTAATGCCCCCTCGGCCACAGCCTCGGTTGAAGCTGTAGTTACTACGGCCGCCCCGGTGGAGACGGCGCAGCCGGAGGCTCTGGTTGATCCCGTTAGGTTGGGTGATGCGGCTAAAGGAGAGGTCTACGTGTGCTTTGACGGGCCCCTGGGTGCACATTAAAGCAGGAAGTGAGGGAGAAGATTTAGAGGGACGAATACGTCAAAATTTTTTCCCTCTTGCCCCTGGAAAAATTTAATTTGGACCGGGTTAAGCTCACGGAATCAAAAAAGGAGGAGGAGGAGAGGAGATGGTACCGTTTGATTCCGCGAACTTTTGCGAATTGGCTTCAGGCATTCGCCATTCTTGCCAGCACCCCTGGGGAAAAAGCCCCGCAAAATTGTACCCCTCTATTTTGTTATCTGGACACCATTGGGGAGGCCTATAGGGTGTATGGAGGCGCAGCATGGCTCAGATATGACGAGCAGTTCCGTCAACGCAAAACTGTGCGCCCGTCCATCCGTTGGGATCACAGAGACATAAGTCTTTAGATGCGTTTGATGGTGGCAGCTCGGCTGCCAGCGCCGCCATTTCGCTCCGGGGTCGGGGGCGTGGACAGTCCGGCCCCCACGGCCTCTCAGCGACCTTGATGCTGCTGGCAGTACAATGAGGGGCAGTGCCAGTTCCCCGGCACTTGCCGTTTTAAGCATGAGTGCTCCAATTGTGGGGGAGCTCATGGCCTTTCAAAGTGCCCCAGGAGACCAAATCCCAGATTGTCAGATACTGGGCACAAAAGGGACGACACCGGTGAGAGTAGAGGAGATGCTTCCGCATCTCGCCAGGTACCCAGATAAACAGACGGCTGGTTTTTTAGCTGAGGGCTTCACTCATGGCTTTAAAATAACGTTTTCTCCGGAGGCCCCCATTTTTCGGCCTCGGAATTTAAAATCAGCCCGGTTACACCCCCAGGTGGTGGCAGACAAACTAGCGAAGGAAGTGTCTTTGGGGAGAATGGCTGGCCCTTTTGCTGCCCCCCTTTGCCTCACCTTTGTGTCTCCTGATTAGGGGTCGTCCCCAAGAAAGAGCCCAATAAGTACAGGCTTATCCATCATCTTTCTCATTCTCAGGGTTTTTCAGTCAATGATGGGATTGATGAGGAGTTATGGTCTGTGTCGTATGTCTCCTTTGACAAGGCGGTGGACTGGGTCCGCCGCTTCGGTCGTGGGGCCCTTATGGCCAAGACCGACATCGAGGCTGCTTTCCAGCTGCTACCGGTGCATCCCTCTTGTTTTCACCTTCTGGGTTGCGCATGGAATGGGGCATTCTATGTGGATCGGTGTTTACCGATGGGGTGCTCCATCTCATGTGCATATTTTGAGACCTTTGCCACCTTCTTGGAGTGGGTGGTTAGGGAGGAGTCCCAGGCCTCTTCTATACTGCCTAACCTGGATGATTTTCTTTGTGTTGGCCCCCCGCAGTCGTCAGTTTGTGCTGTCCTGATGGCTACGTTGGAGAAGGTGGCTCACCGTTTTGGTGTCCCCCTAGCCCCGTAGAAGACTAAAGGTCCTGCTACGGTCATCAGATTCCTGGGTATTGAGATCGACTCGATGGCCATGGAATGCAGATTGCCAACAGATAAACTGCGGGATCTCCAGGTTTCCATTGAGGCAGTGGTGGTTTTACGTAAGGTTCGCCTTCGCCAGCTACAGTCTCTGCTGGGGAAGTTGAACTTCGCCTGCAGAATTATTCCCATGGGGCGGATATTCTGCAGGCGTCTGGCCATGGCCACGGCTGGTATACGGTCGCCTATCCACTTTGTGCATTTGACGAGGGAGTATAAAGCTGACCTAGTGGTCTGGAGTTTCTTTTTGTCCTCCTACAATGGAAAATCGGTGTGGCAAGAGGCTTGGCGGGATAATGGGGAATTAGAGCTCTATACGGACGCAGCAGGTGGCTGTGGTCTTGGGGCCTATTTTCAAGGCCGGTGGATGTTTGGGGAGTGGCCCGACTCTTGGCGGGCAGTGGACCTACTGCGGAACATGACGCTTTTAGAGCTCTTTCCCATCGTGGTGGCTGTTGAGGTTTGGGGGGAGTCTTTTCGGAACAAATGGGTCCGTTTTCACTGCGACAATATGTCAGTGGTTCAGGCCATCAATAGCCTGTCGTCATCGTCTCCCCCAGTGGTTCGTTTGTTACGTCATTTGGTGCTGTCTTGTCTGTCTCTGAATGTATGGCTGTCAGTTCGCCATGTTCCGGGGATACATAACTCACTAGCTGATGCGATTTCTCGCCTACAGTGGGACAGGTTCCGCAGCTTGTCACCGGAGGCGGAGCGACATGGGACCCCATTCCCCCAGCATCTATGGCCCCTGGCGTTCGAACAGCCATGAGGTTGATTGGTCGGTCTCTTAGTGCAGGTACCTGGAGGGCTTACCGTAAGGTATGGGATGACTGGGTCGGGTTTTGCAAGGATCACGCTCATGACCTGGCGGGTCCACCCCCATATCTCTTTTGTTACAATGGCTGGGTGGTTTGTTTCACAGGGGTGTCTCGCGGACATCCATCAAAAAATCAGTAACAGCCCTGGCTTTTTGGTTTAAATTCTTTGGATTGCTTGATGTTACTAAGCACTTTCTGGTTCGCCAAGCTTTGCGTGGGGTCGACAGAGTGGGTACGGCCCCTGATCACAGGCGGCCTGTTTCATTTGCTATGTTAGGTAATCTATTTCTTTCGCTCCCGTCGGTTTGTAGGGATGATTACGAATGCCAGTTGTTTCGGGCAGCCTTCTCCCTGGCCTTTTACGGGGCATTTAGGGTGGGAGAGTTGGTTAGCAGTTCTGGGGCAGGCGGCCTGCAGCTGGGTCATGTGAGTTGCAATTCGGAGTCCCTGCAGTGTTTCCTTCCGCGGTCTAAAACGGATCAAGTGGGAAAAGGGTTGCATATTACTTTGTTCCCGGTGCCGGGGTCTCCTACTTGCCCGGTACGGAATGTCCGGGATTTTCTAGCCGTGAGACCTCGGGTAGCATCCTCGCCATTGTTAGTCCATGCCAATGGTCGGGTTTTGTCCCGTTTCCAGTTCCAAGCAGTTTTGAAACAATTACTGGGAGTTTTGGGCCTTTCTAGTCGAGACTATACACCTCACTCTTTCCGAACCGGAGCGGCCACCGAGGCTTCAGTGACAGGCCTTCCACAAAGAGTGGTGATGCAGATTGGCCGATGGCGGTCGAGGCGGTTCCGTATTTATGTCCGTCTGTCCATCCATGTTGTGAGTTGACTTTCCCCCTCCCCCCCTCCCTCCTTCTTCATCGCGGTGATGCTTCTGTGTCCCTGGCATTCCTGGCTGTTCGCTACCCTGCATGTTTTTCTCCTTTCTTTCATTTACATGTGGTCCCAGCTCTCGTTTGGATTGTGGGGCACTCCTATGTAACATAGTAACATAGTAACATAGTTTATAAGGCCGAAAAAAGACATCTGTCCATCCAGTTCGGCCTGTTTTCCTTTAAGCTGATCCAGAGGAAGGCAAAAAACCCCTGTGAGGTAGAAGCCAATTTTCCTCACTTTAGGGAAAAAAATTCCTTCCCGACTCCAATCAGGCAATCAGAATTACTCCCTGGATCAACGACCCCTCTCTAGTAACTATAACCTGTAATATTATTACCCTCCAAAAATACATCCAGGCTTCTCTTGAACTCTTTTAGTGAACTTACCATCACCACCTCCTCAGGCAGAGAGTTCCATAGTCTCACTGCTCTTACCGTAAAGAATCCTCTTCTATGTTTGTGTAATGGTGTATGTGTATTGGAGTGCTCTCAGGGCCGAAGTGCGGCCCAATGGCAGACAGCTTGGTTTTTCCCGCAGTGAGGCTCTGTTGCATTGGATCGGAATACGGGGTATGGAGTGGGCTTCTCCCTCAATTACATTTCTATTCTAGGTTGGACCGTTTTCCAGATGTACTAGTGATCCACGTCGGGGGCAATGACCTAGGCGTGCGCTCTTCTAGGGAGTTGATACGAGACATTAAATACAATATTTTGTGCATTTGGTCGTTGTTCCCTGGCGTGGTGCTGGTCTGGTCCGAAATGGTGGCGCGTCTATATTGGCGCCAGGCTCGCTCCGTAGACAGCCTCAACAGGGCTAAAAAAAAGGCGAATAAGCAGGTGTCTCGCTTCGTAGCCAGGAATGGGGGGGTAGTCGTGAGGCATCGGGACCTGGAGTCCCCGAGTAGCGGTCACATGAGAAAGGATGGGGTCCACCTTAATGATGTGGGCTCCGACATTTGGAATTTAGACATACAGGAAGGGATTGAGAGGACCTTGCAGGTGTGGCGGAACTCGCATGCATAAGGGATCAGGCATGCTCATGTTGGCAGCAGGTAGGTGTGGCAGGGCGCGCTTCAAGGTGGTGTGATGTAACGGGGGGCCTGTGCAAGGATGGCACACCCCTACACTTGTGGTTCGATGGGTGGTCATGGCAGAATTCTCCAAAAGGGATAGGTCCCGGAGATAGTGGTAAAACGGCCGTAACCCTGACAGATTTGTCCGCTCCCGAGTCGGTGCGTTGCGGCTGGGAGACGGCCTTACGGTACTGCTATATATTCGCGCCCTGCTCCACCTATCTAAGGTTATGCTAAGTTATGCTAAGTTATGTTAAGCTATGTTAATAAAGATATATATATATATCATATATATATGTTATATATATATATACGGTTATATATATATGGTTATTTAAAATGTTAGACGCCAAGCGTCTTTGCACCTTATATGTTATTAATAAAAGCCTGTTTGTGGCCGCTTATTCCACTGTCAATGGTCTGGTCTCTTAATTATTCGAAGAAAGGTGTGTGGGTTGGTTTTAGGCCGGGAAGCCCTCAGCTATGCACTGGTCAAGATAGGGCACGGAGCGCAGGGTACCTAACGTAGGCCCGGACATGACCAGGCTAGGGGGGCAGCGTAGACCGCAGGCTAGAAAGGGTTAACAGCATGGGGTGAAGGCTAGGTTAGAGAGGTTATTGAGAGGTGAGGCGGGAAGATAGAAGGCGGGAGAATGGGGGTGGGGGGTTGGCCAGAGAAGGGAGGAGTGGCAAAGAGGTGGCAAGACAAGACACTCACCGGGGCAAGATCAGTTGGAGGATCCGGACCAGCGCGACTCGCCCACCCGCCCCTTTAAATGCATTTGCATCTGGTGGCTGGGTAGGGGTTGATTCTTCCTTTGTCACAACAGCCGGCGGCAGGTAGGTGTGGCAGGGCGCGCTTCAAGGTGGTGTGATGTAACGGGGGGCCTGTGCAGGGATGGCACACCCCTACACTTGTGGTTCGATGGGTGGTCATGGCAGAATTCTACAAAAGGTATAGGTCCCGGAGATAGTGGTAAAACGGCCGTAACCCTGACAGATTTGTCCGCTCCCGAGTCGGCGCGTTGCGGCTGGGAGACGGCCTTACGGTACTGCTATATATTCGCGCCCTGCTCCACCTATCTAATGTTATGCTAAGTTATGCTAAATTATGTTAAGCTATGTTAATAAAGATATATATATATGTTATATATATACGGTTATATATATATGGTTATTTAAAATGTTAGACGCCAAGCGTCTTTGCACCTTATATGTCATTAATAAAAGGCTGTTTGTAGCCGCTTATTCCACTGTCAATGGTCTGGTCTCTTAATTATTCGAAGAAAGGTGTGTGGGTTGATTTTGGGCCGGGAAGCCTTCAGCTATGCACTGGTCATGGAACATGCCACTTTAATAGACTGCAATCTTTCTGTAATGCCATGTGTTTTGCTTGTTAGCATCATGCTGACAGGCATCTTACCAGGACTGACCCTGGCAGGACCCAGTAGATGTACTAAGATGGCAAACCTGGGGCCATTGTTAGACAGTTCAGTATGTCATCTAAGGGGTTAAGTGGCCAAAATTGAGGTTAGCTGTTTCCCTTTGCAGCAGCATATCAGCTGTATGTAGGGTTGCCAACTCGACGGTATTCCATCGGTCAAGCTGGTATTTTGCTCATACTGCAATGATAATTGCAGGTAATTTTGTCACACAACTTAAAGGTTTCCTTATTCAACTGGTTCTAACCGTGGCTGACTGAGGAAGCGGAAGGAACAGAGCGCAGCACCACAGGGCATAGGAGAGATCCAACCTGTATTGCAGTGCCATATCTGTAGCTGCTTAGGAGTCCCTTCCCTTACTCCATATACAGCTTGGGAGTCCCTGCTTTGTGTCCATATATGGAGTCAGTGCTATGAAGATAAAGAAGGCATCCCCAAGTGCTGTCAGTATGATTGGGGATGCCCCTGTGTATTAAAGTTTTGTTTAGCCTCTATTTTTAAAATGGGTTTCAAACTCATCACCATCTGCATTTAAGGCAAAAACCCTAACCACTAAGCTAAAGAGCTCAGTGCTAACAAGTAAAAGATATTCTCTGGCTAAAAACATCATTATTAGTTTTCCATGTTTTATATATTCATATGTAGAAGAAGTATAATTTTATTTTAGCATTTGCAACAAATTTTATGCCACAAAATAATTTATAATAAAATTATATAAATAAATGACACAAAATCATCTGTTATAGAAGAACGATTAAAATAATGGATGCACCATCTACATCAAATAACAGAAATGAATGCCACATGACCATATCCGTTTTGCAGCCTGCAAAATACCATCCGTGTACCATTTAAATTTTTTGTGGACCCACTGACTTCAATAGATCTTTAGACCACATTTTATGGGACAGAATAGGACATGTTTTATAATTTAAAGAACGGACATACAGATGAAGACCCCAAAATGGATACAGTTTTCTGCATGATGCCTTATAGTCAATGCAGTCCATCAGTTGACGTTCATTTCTGTCATTTGATGGAGATGATACTTTTGTTATTTTAATTGTTCTGCTTCTATAACTGACAGTTTTGTGTTTGTTGTAATTTATTTAATGTCAACATTTTTTGCAATTACTAACAAACAATATAAAATATATTCTGCTATATATGAATACATAATACATGGGAAACTACTAATGAGGTTTTAGCCAAAGAATATCTCATACTTGTTAGCATTGAGCTCTATAGCTCAGTGGCTAGGGTTTTTGTCTTTCATACAGATGGTGGTGAGTGTGAAACTCAGCAGGGACAATTTAAAAAAGGGAATACCTAAGTTATGCCACACCCCCTAACCACACCCCCTTTTACTCATGTAAATTTGGCTGCTATATTTTCTTGGGAAAAGTGACAACCCTATCTGTATGTAGTATGCAATTCTTACATGACATGCATATACGACACCCGTCTTCAAACCCTGCTGGCAGCACTGCATATGTACATAGATATGGAGCATATCACCAAGAAGTTAAGCCTTGTTCACACTTCAGTTTTTGATCAGTTATTTTCATCAGTTATTGTGAGCCAAAACCAGGTGCGAGTCAAAAACACAGAACAGGTCCAGATCTTTTCATCATACCTTATGTCTGTGGAGCCTTCACTCCTGGTTTTGGCTCACAATAACTGATGGAAATAACTGATCAATTAACTGACGCGTTAACAGGCACTTAAAGAAGTTTTCTGGGATTAGAAATATTTGCTCCTTTTTACCAAAATGGTACTCCTTTTCATGGGTTATGTCTGGTTTTGCAGCAAAACACCATCAATGTGAATTGCAATACTAGGCATTCCAATGAACACAAATGTCTTCACATTCAAATAACATTTACATTTTAATGGATGTCAGTTTGGGCTCCCTAGTTTCCACTGAGAATTTCTTTCTCATATCTCAGATTCCATTCTGTTCCTGCCATGTACATATTTCTTTTGAGTTCAACAATCGACAAAGAAAATGGTAACGCCCGTTTGTCAATGTATTCATACATTTCCATGAGCAATAACAGAGGGAACAGCACATCACAGAGCTCTAAAGAAAACACGATCCACAATTATTTCACGGTGAACATGTTTTTAGTAAAACAGATATGTCAGGAATGCTGAAGGGTCTTCTATAAGGATATGTAACCAAATACTATGTAATACTCATGTTCCACAGAGATTTAATTAATTCAGGAGTTATACAGTATTTCATAGACATACTTCAGAAGGTGATATGTCCTGTACCAAGCCATTGGTAACCTGGAAGACATTCTTTGTACATTCTTTATAAAGGCAGATCATCTCATGGCTCACATCTCGAGATATGATGAACCAAGAGAAAAGGTAAGAACGGAGACATCTGTACGCTATCTATGGCACATAACACTTACACCTAATAATTTCTGGTTGCTAGGGTATCAGTCAATGGCTTAACATCATGAGCTTTTTCAGGAGGCAAATGACCTTTAAAGGGGTATTCCTATAATAGAAAATGAAAGGGGTTGTCTCACTTCAGCAAATGGCATTTATCATGTAGAGAAAATGAATACAAGGCACTTACTAATGTATTGTGATTGTCCATATTGCTCCCTTTTCTAACCCTGCAATCCATAAGTGGTGGTTGTGCTTGCACACTAGGAAAAAGTGCTGACTTCTCTCTGTTGGCCAGGACATGGGAGCGCACATAGGCATGCATGCACAGCAGCACCCCTCCACCTCTACCTTCTCTACCTTGTATCTGCGCTGCAGCGGTGACCATAGCCCCTGGAAGTGAGCGGTGTACAATGTGATGAGAAAACAAATCCATTTTTTTTTTACTTTTTTATGTCTTTGTGAACTCCAACTTGCAATCATCAGCTTGGAATTTGTATAGAATAATGGAATTTTGTCCATTATTCTATATGGAAATAGGTATATTACAGTTCAGTGCTGCCACCTGTTGGCCTGAACTGTAATATACAGGTAATGAGCCTGGAAGCCTCGTACAAGACCGAGGGAAAGCGTTCCTGCCCCAGAAGTGTGCATTTCTGGGTTTTAGCTCTATCAGATCGCGTAGTCACATTTTACCACGGCATCTGAGGGGTTAAATTTCTGTGGTTGGCATTATCATCGATTATGGACATTAGCCACAGGTGTCTGCTGTATTAAAAAAAAAAACATCTTTAAAGACCCAACATCCGCCGTACATTTTTGGCTAAAAATCATTTTTTCAGTTGGCCTTTATTAAAAATATTGAGCCGATTTGTCACAAAGGGTTAACTATATTTCTAACTGTGTGACTGGAAATTTCACTTTCACTTTGTGCAAGTCATCTAATAAACCTTATCTCTAAATTATTAAGAGGTCATAAACACTTATTTAAGCCACATTCTTATCATTAAGATAAGAACCAAGCTGTAATGAGTGTTTCTAATGTCAGAGAGCAGAGATAAGGAGTCCGTCAGCTCCCCAGATGATGGAAAACACAGAAAGTCGACAGGCTGCTTCTAGAGCAGGGTTACTCAACTGGCGGACCGCGGTTGACAGCTGTCCGGACCCCTGCAGAGTTCAGAAGCAATGAGTGCTTCCATCAATACAGATGAAAGCGCTCATTGCTGAAGCGCAGGGAGCCGACGTCACTCACCATTCTGCTCCCTGCGCTCCTCCCCTCCTTCAGGCGGCTGCGCTGTGAATGGTGAAGCAGGAAGACTTCTCCTGTTCCACCATTCACTCTGCACAGATCGAGCTGCCAGACGATGGGGGAGGAGCCTACAGAGTCGAAATCTGCATAAGCTCCGCCCACATTTTTGCAGCGCGATCTCTGCCTGCAGAGAAGACGGAAGGACAGTGAGCTTCAGGAACAGGACAAGGTGAGTAGGTTTTTTTTTTAATACAGAGGGGGCACAGAGGACTATAACTATGGAGGGGGCACAGAGGACTATAACTATGGAGGGGGCATAGAGGACTATAACTATGGAGGGGGGCACAGAGGACTATAACTATGGAGAGGGCACAGAGGACTATAACTATGGATGGGGCACAGAGGACTTTATGACTGTGGAGGGGGAACAGAGGACTATAACTATGGAGGGGGGCACAGAGGACTATAACTATGGAGGGGGCACAGAGGACTTTATGACTGTGGAGGGGGAACAGAGGACTATAACTATGGAGAGGGCACAGAGGACTATAACTATGGAGGGGGCACAGAGGACTTTATGACTGTGGAGGGGGAACAGAGGACTATAACCATGGAGGGGGCACAGAGGACTATAACTATGGAGGGGGGCGCAGAGGGCTTTATAACTATGGAGGGGGCACAGAGGACTTTATAACTATGGAGGGGTCACAGAGGGCATTACTACTATGGAGGGGGCACAGAGGGCATTAATAATGTGAAGGGGCACAATGGGCATTTTTACTCTGGAGGGGGCACAGAGGGCAATACTACTATGCAGGGGACACAATGGGCATTTTTATTCTGCAGGGGGCACAATAGGCATTTTTATTCTGCAGGGGGCACAATGGGCATTTCTGCTGTGGAGGGGGCACAATGGGCATTGCAAAAGTGAAAGGGGCACAATGGCTATTGATAATGTGAAGGGGGCACAGATGGGATTATTCCTCTGAAGGGGGCACAGTGCACAGAGGGCATTACTACTATTAAGGCTACACGCCACTGTTTGCCCCTCCTTATACATTTTTTTGTTTTTCAGCTTGGACCTTCATCCTACAGCAGACTCAGGTAGGTGTACTTTTACCAAAAGTACTTGAGTACCCCTGTTCTAGAGCATCTCAGCTATGTACAGAAAAAAATTCCATATTTTTAATAAAGATCAATTGAAAAATTGATTTTTAGCTAAAAAAGTACAATTTAATAATAAAAAATATTGCCCCCAAAGCTGTACATAGCCTTTAGTACAAGGCACTTACTTGCTTATTGCCTCCTTTCCTGGATTGATTAATTTTTCCATCACATTATACACTGCTCGTTTCCATGGTTACGACCACCCTTCAATTCAGAAGTGGTGACCATACTTGTACAATGCAGTAAAGAGAGAATTTACTGTCCGAATCACAGTTCTAAAATACTGTGCAGATACAGTATTTCTTTTTAGATTTATGCATTGTAAGCTAAGCTAGCTAGTAAAGAAAGGGTTAACACTGGAAGAAGCTTTTATTATTGCCTTGTACAGACTTTAATTTAGACCTTTAGCGCTAGAAGTTGGTAATGGAGTTAACTTTTAATTATTGTGTTTTGAGATCGGCTAACACTGCTGTCTCTGATATATTATAGTAAATTTAAATTAGGATTGTTCTTTGATTTGTTTGATTAATTATACACAACGAGGCTGTGTGGATAGAATATAAATCAACACTTTATAGCTCGTACATTAGCCTAGAATATTCATGCACAATTAAAGTGATTTTACACATGGTAATTTGTTGCTAAGAATACTTTGCCCTGAACTCACCAAGAGTGAAAATATTATGCAGAAGTGTAGCTGGCATCTTATAATACTAATTACATATACTGCCCCCTAGAGGCCACTGGCAGTGGTTGTTTTTTCTTAGATTTCTGTGATTTGCATCAAGTTCAGACAGTAAATTTGCTCTAAAATTCTCTCATATTTCAACTTTTCCTTCACCCTATGTCTATTGTTACCTAAGGCTACTTTCACACTTGCGGTAGCCTTTTCCGGCTGTTCTGGATAATAATGGGGGCGGGCCGGAGGTCTGGCTACAGCACAGCAAACAAGCCAAGATGTGGCCGGACAAAAAACGCAGCATGTTGTAGTTTTTGTCCGGCCGCCTCTCGGCATGTTTGCCTTGCTGCAGCCGAACCTCCGACCTGCCCCCATTATAGTGAAGGGGGCCTGAGTGGACGTCTGGTGGCACGGTGGACTTGCGGTAACACAGAAAAGGCTGCTGCAAGTGTGAAGGTAGCCTTAAAGGGGTTATCCCACAAATTATCCCCTTTCCAGTAGCGCCATACTATAATGACAATGTAAGTAACAAGTTAAAGGGGTTTTCTGGGACTTTACTACTGATGACCTATCCTCAGGATAGTTAATCAGTATCTGAATGGTGGGGGTCTGACACCTGGGACCCCCGCCGATCAGCTGTTTGAGAAGGCACCGGCGCTCTCTCTCACCGCGGCTTTCTCCCAGCTTTTCCTAGGCCAGTGACTTCACGTTCATTGGTCATGTGGCCTAGGAGCAGCTCAGCCCTATTCAAGTGAATAGGGCTGAGCGCAATACCAAGCACAGCCGCTGTACAATGTACGGCGCTGTGTTTGGTAAGCTGTGAGAAGGTCTCACATGAGCGCCGGTGCCTTCTCAAACAGCTGATCAGCGGGGGTCCCAGGTGTTGGAACCCCACAGATTAGATACTGATGACCTATCCTATCCTAACTCCCAGAAAACCCCTTTAACTCTTTGTACTGTAATAACATTGTCCTGTGATTGTGTTGGCTTAGAAGCTTTGCCCGCTCCATTGTGCAAATGCCAGCTATATTTTACAGCTGCCACCCTGCTCTCACTGCCAGGATCTGAGATAACGCTGAACCCTGCACTTTAACCCCTCAGATACTGTGGCATCTAAGCAGTTTGACAGAGGGTGGGGCTTTCCTCTGTCCACTGATCGGCATACAGCTAATGCAATCAAGGGGGAAGTGGTTCTTGTAGAAGTTTGGCCCTTTTGAAGGTCCCCAGGTCTGCCACGTTATGAAAGCTATTACACTATGCCTCTGGCAGAAGTATAACAGTGTGTGGTAAAGGCAATCGAGCTAATGTAGGTTTATGTCCCCTAAGGGGACTAAAAAAATGAAAAGAAAAAAAAATTTAAACAAAAATCTTGGCCCATTTTTTAAACATGAAAACCAAAATAATAAAAAGCTAAACATACTGTTATTGGTATTGCTGCATTAGAAAATGTCCAAAATGTTAAAATATGTCATTTATCACATTACCTATAATAAAGCCAAATAATCAAAAATATATTACGAGAACTACAAGAAATAAAAAAAAGGTTAAAGCTCTGCACAAGCAAAAATGTTACAAGTGTCTGAACATGAAGCAGTTACACTCATCTAGTAGCCATGTCTTTTTCTCTTTCAAATTGGAGGCATACGGAGGTACAATAATACCCCACAGACTTCTATGACTTTCATAGTCAGTATGAAAGGGGTCAGTATTGGGCCCTATTCTCTTCAATATATTTATTAATGATCTTGTAGAAAGCTTGCACAGTAAAATATCAATTTTTGCAGATGACACTAAACTGTGTAAAGTAATTAACACAGAAGAGGACAGTACACTGCTACAGATGGATCTGGATAGACTGGAGGCTTGGGCAGAGAAGTGGCAGATGAGGTTTAACACTGACAAATGTAAGGTTATGCATATGGGAAGGAATAATGCAAGTCACCAGTGCATACTGAATGGTAAAACATTGGGTAACTCTGACATAGAAAAGGACCTAGGAATTTTAGTGAACAGAAATCTAAGCTGCAGAAACCAGTGTCAGACAGCTGCTGCCAAGGCCAATAAGATAATGGGTTGCATCAAAAGAGGCACAGATGACCTTGATGAGAACATAGTCCTGCCACTTTACAAATCACTAGTCAGACCACACATGGAGTACTGTGTACAGTTCTGGGCTCCTGTGAACAAGGCAGACATAGCAGAGCTGGAGAGGGTTCAGAGGAGGGCAACTAAAGTAATAACTGGAATGGGTGGACTACAGTACCCAGAAAGATTATCAAAATTAGGCTTATTCACTTTAGAAAAAAGACGACTGAGGGGAGATCTAATAACTATGTATAAATATATCAGAGGTCAGTACAGAGATCTCTCCCATCATCTATTTATCCCCAGGACTGTGACTGTGACAAGGGGGCATCCTCTGCGTCTGGAGGAAAGAAGGTTTGTACACAAACATAGAAGAGGATTCTTTACAGTAAGAGCAGTGAGACTATGGAACTCTCTGCCTGAGGAGGTGGTGATGGTAAGTTCACTAAAAGAGTTCAAGAGGGGCCTGGATGTATTTCTGGAGGGTAATAATATTACAGGTTATAGTTACTAGAGAGGGGTCGTTGATCCAGGGAGTAATTCTGATTGCCTGATTGGAGTCGGGAAGGAATTTTTTTCCCTAAAGTGGGGAAAACTGGCTTCTACCTCACAGGGGTTTTTTGCCTTCCTCTGGATCAACTTATAGGAAAACAGGCCGAACTGGATGGACAGATGTCTTTTTTCGGCCTTGTAAACTATGTTACTATGTTACTATGTATAGTATAGTAACGTGCAACAAGTAGTTTGTGCAGAGCCGTGCGAGACTTGATTTATGCTTTGATTATGCAGATTTGAGCAATCTTGTTGATATGATTGCTGAAATGAATGTTTAGAATTGTTCTATTCAAATATTTAACAAAGCACCACTTTCATTTGAATGAAAATACCATCTAAATTGTATTTTGTAGGTCGCCTTTTTCATCTTGGAAATGAATGATGGGTAAAGCAGCAAGATGCATGAAATACTTATAACATCAGTAAATCCATTCAAGTCTAAGTACTTTGTTTACTTTCTGCTGCCGTATATCTGAAGCACAATGTGAATTAATTAGGAGCAGGGATACCGGGGCGATTCAACGAGCTGCTCTATAAAGTCTACAGTTTTGTACCTGGATGTTACATAGGTTCTCAATGACTTATTAATTATGCAGTACTGCTGCTTGAGATAAACTGAATATTTTTATATACAAGGTTCCATTGTAGAGCCATTCAAGGGCCAAAGATATGAACTGAAATAAGGTTTATATATGGTCAGAACCTAATACAATTTGCAATATCTATTCAACTGCTTGTTAGGCGGAGTACATAGCCAACAGTCCTTAAAGGGAATCTATCACAAAAACCTGTTCTATATTTTATTTATGCTAAAAAAAATCTATTATATATTTGTAAGAAATAATAAGTAAATAAAAATTCCAATGTGTGAAATATTATAAATAAATATTAGATTTTACCATATTTACCATCTTTGGTCACCAGGGGGAGCTCTGCTGGCCAAATGAGGCTTTGAGCAACTTGTAAGTAGGCATGTTGCAAAAAAGTGGGTGGTACCAATGACATCACCAATTCACACCTTCAGCCGTGACATCACTGCTTCAGCAAGATAAGATGAGACAATGGCTTCGTTACAAAAACACAGATCTCTGCTCCTCAGGCTCCTCCCCCACTGGTCACATGGCCGATTACACCACTAAGGTCCTACAGCCCCAAGAACCTCCATCTACTCTGTTTCTGAGTCCTGGACCGCTCACCCCAGCAGTACACTCAGCAAAAATTGTCTGCACTGCTGGGGTGAGCTGCCATAGAATTTAGAACTGGCAGCCTAATGAAGACAAGGATGCTGCTGCAGGAGTGAGGAGCAGGCACAGTGGGCTTCCCCCAGCAGCAAGGAAGGAGGACCTGGCTGTGTGTTATTGGTGTCATCACAGGGGCGGGCTCACGTCTTCCATTCATTCTCTATAGGGTCGCCAGCGACTGAGGAAACCTATGTACATGCCTGCCGTAAGTGAGGTGCCATTGTGTTGTAAACCCAGACTGTCACACTTTACTTCCAACATGGCAGCCCCCATGTAAGGCAAGAAAACTGAATAAAAAAAAAAACATTTACACAATTTGAAAAATACATTATGTTAAAACCTGCTTTTGTTATGTTGTAAACATATCAAAATTTTTTTCTTCGCGATAGTGTCCCTTTAACAGGAACTTCTAAGACCTCATGCATACTGTATATCTGTATTATGGACCTGTGGAAGACCTGAATTGAACAAAACCCTGGGCCATAAAATTAGCACTTTAATGACTTTCTATTTTTCTACTTTAATTAGCTGTTTCCAGTGGTCAAAATTTGCCTGACATTTTGGGATCCTTGGAGGAAACAGGAAAAGGAAACTATTTCGAGTTAAGCCTCTTTCACACTAGCGGCAGCACGGATCCGGCACCTAAAGGGTGCTGACGGATCCGTAATGCCGCTGATACATGTGTGGAGCCGGAGCAGCGGTCCGGCCCCACACATGTTGACACAGACATTGGGACAAGACACAGAAAAACATACATACATACACACACATACATACATACTTACATACTCCAGCCAGGGACGCCGGCAGCACGTCTTCATGCGCCTCCTGCGCGCAGTGATGACGATTCCCCACAGCGGCCTCTGCTGGGCGCAGTGGGGAAACGTCATAGCTGCGCGCAGGAGGCACGTGAAGACATGCTGCCGGCATCCCTGCCTGGAGTATGTGTGTATGTATGTGTTTGTGTGAGTATGTATGTCTGTCTGTATGTATCTCTGTATATGTGTAGCCGGATCCGGAATGACCCCCCCATTGCAAGTCAATGGAGGACAGATCCAGATTACTGGTGTGTCACACCAAACGGATCCGTCCCCATTGACTTGCATTGGGGGTCATTCCGGATCCGTCTTGGTGCGGATGCCTGGACCGGACCGCTCTGAAGACGGAACGGAATGCTTTCAGGAGCATTCCGTTGTCTTCAGTTCAGTTTTGTCCCCATTGACAATGTATGGGAACAAAACTGAAGCGTTTTTTTCCGGTATTGAGCCCCTATGATGGAACTCAATACCGGAATTTAAAAACGCTAGTGTGAAAGTAGCCTTAGAGGAATCCTGCTCTGTGGAGTCCTGCTCTGTAATGCACAATCTACACTTCCGGCCTTAGCCAGGACTGGTACAGTATTACAAGTACAGCCAAGTTCAGTAGATGCACTTTTTTAACATGCAATGCTGCTACATTATGGCTACCACCGCTCAGGGATGGCTGTGGAGCTGTAGGTATGGGCACCCGGTGCACCTAGTTTCCAATAAGGATTATGCTGGTAAATGAAGGCCCCTCTATGGCGATTAAGGAACTTAATTGGCGATGAACAGTTGTCTAAGTTCTAGTGGTACTTTTTGCATTGGTCAAAGCCCTCACGCCTCAGCAAGGCTCTGTTAGCTGTAGGCTATTTGTTAAGTCCGTCATACCACTTTAAATAAGTGTTCAAGATTAAAGAGGGTCAACACACTTCACACAGCCTCTGTGCACTGCAATATGTAAGAGACAGCTCAATGATATCCTAACTTTCATTAGTATGTTTAAAATGTGTTACAGTTAAATGCATATCTGTTCCTGTATTTCTGTGATTCTGGTCCTTTAAGACAGCAGCCATTGTACTGAGATGCTGGAGTGACACGCCCCCAATGAGGTCATCCTGCCAGTTTGCAGAGAGAGAAGAGAAGCAGGAAGTGAAGAGACAAGGAGCTGTAGCCATCTTGGCAAGAGAAAGACAGGTGTCTGTGCTGTGTTAAAAGCGTGTGGAGGCATCAGAGAACACTCCTGTGCAACTAAGCTGTATGTACTCCAGTCCAGAGGCGGACAGAGTGTAAAGAGACAAGCACATTTAGTGGAGCCACGCTGAGAGAACTGTGTGCAGTGGCTAACCAGTGAGGCTGACATTTTGGCTGTGTATATTGCACCAAAACTAGAGACTCGCAGTGCTGTTGAGTACCGGACAGTTACTGCAAAACCCCAACTTACATCACCTCCCAGTGTATGGATACTGCTGGACTGTCAGTTTGCTCAGTGATATCTGCTGCTGGACATTGCATCCATTTGGTTCCCCGGCCAAAAGTGAAGTTAGGGTCAGTTAGGGATAGTTCGGAGGGAAATTGTTCGCTCAGCGTCCGTGTTTCAGAAGTGGACGTAGTAAACGTGGAATCTATTGCAGAATCTGTCTTGAATTGTTCATATTACACTGTGTACATTGCTTGTTTTTTCCCCTTGTTCTTTTACCTTTATCTTGCCTTTATTAATCTATAGTAAATGCATTGTTCTTAAACTTAAACACCAAGTGTGCGTTCTTTCTGGTTGCGGAACAACCGCCTGCCTTGCTCTCGGTTTACAAATTGGCGTAGTCGGCAGGATCCGCATACCAGAATGGACGGCGACGCACCAGTTAGGGGTGATGGTGCTGGAGGAAGAATGCCAGCCGGGGCTATAATGAGCCAGTTAGCTAAATTTGATGGCAATAATATGTCTGTAAGTGTGTGGGCGGAACAGATACGAATGGTACAGCGGATGTACCAGACCATACCGGAAGTACTAGTAGAGCTAGCGATTTTGACATTAAAAGGGGATGCTAAGACCACAGTGATATTGTGGCCATTTGAACAAAGGCAGACGTTTGAACAAGTGGTCCAGATTCTAGAAGCGATCTATGGAGAAACCGCATTGCTGGGGTCCCTGCAGGCTTGGTTCTTCCAGAGGGTACAACAGGAGAATGAAAGTCTTCCCCAATATGCAAATGCCCTACAATAACTGCTCCGAGATATTCAAGGGAAGGAAAGAGGGGGCTTGCCAACCTTCTATAACCCTGATCGGACTCTCCGGGACCAGTTTGTCCTGGGGATCCGTGACGGCAGTTTGAATGTTACTATGCAGGACTTCATACGACGACAGACTGATGCTAAATTCCATGACGTACAGGTAGAGGCCATTTCACGTGCAAATAGTATGGTCCCGAAGCCCCAGACCGCAGTGGGAGTCACTTTGTCACAGGGGGCTAGCTCTGGCCCAGAAACCGTAGAAAAAGGGACTGTTAAAGAAATTCTCACAATAATGCAGAAATTACAAGAGCAAATGGAACGCTTGCAAACCCGTTGTGATGAAAATTCTATGAGAATTACCGACGTCCAGAAAACGAGAGGTGAAGGGGTGGTCCATCCACACCAAGAAGGTCAGAATCAACCACAACGCCGCTGGAGGGATGAGGACAGGACCTACCGAAGGGGTCCAAATAATTTAGTGCAGCATTCAGTAGAATCTGAAGGGGCTTACCGAGCTTACCCAAACCGATGGCCAGAGCGACGGGGGATACGCTGCTGGGAGTGTGGGCGGATTGGCCACATTGCTGCTAGATGTCCAGAGCAGCGACAAGCTTATGAGAAACCATTGTTAAAACTGAAGTCCCCTGCTGCAGTAGGGCGTGTAGTAGGGGTGACTGAGAATGAGACTACGTGGAGAGAATGCCCTGAGGATCTAATCGCTGCAAGTCCCATCATCCAGATGGAATTGGAAGGTATTCCTGTTACTGGAATGATCGACACAGGCTCCCAAGTAACGACCCTGAGTAGAGACTGTTACGAACGGTACTTCCGGCAACATGTGAAATATGATCCCCATACATTTGTACGAGTAATTGCAGCTAATCAGCTACCAGTCCAGGTGGTGGGAGTGACCTGGATGAATGTTCAGTTATGTGGTCAAGATCTAGGTAGGAAAGGAATTGTGGTGGTACAAGATTCCCATGAAGTAAAGGTCCCTGTTGTTTTGGGGATGAATGTCTTAAAAGAATTGGATCAGATTCTCTTTGAAAAGAAAGGTCACAGTTATTGGAAAGGAACGACCACCCACCGGCCTACTCAAACAGCGTTCCAGCGACTAATCAGAACATGTGGCTTACAGAAAAGTTCAAATGCACAGCGTCCTCTGGCTCAAATCTCGGTCCCTTTACATACAAAAGTTACATTGCCACCCAATCGGGAGATGATAGTGTCCATGCCTGTAGGCACCTGTCGAAAACTGGAAGGCATAGCTGTGCTGGTAGAACCACTGCAGGCAACCGAAGGGGGTGTTGATCCGCTAGTAGCCCGTTCCATAGCAATAGTTCGCAATGGGAGAGTACCACTCCGGTGTGTAAACAAGTAGGACCAGAGTGTAGACCTGACCCCAGGAAGGCTGCTGGCTAATGTCTATGTGACTCCAGAGGAAGTAAGGAAAGTAACTTCGATGTAGCTGAAGCCAGCTGAAAGGGATGAGTGGACCATAACCATGTCTATGGGGGAAGATGAGGGCCCCACCTCTGAATGGAATGGCCATGCAATTTGAGAACAGATGAAGATGCAGAGTTGTTCGTGTTCTCTAACACAGGTCCAGAAGGTAGATGAGCTGCTGTGGGAGAACCAAGCCACCTTTGCACGTTATGATGAAGATTTTGGATGTACGACAGGGATCTAACATGAGATTCCCACAGGAGATACCCCTCCAATCAGAGAGCGCTACCGACAAATTCCTCCACAGTTATATCAGGAGGTGAAAGAACTGTTGACTAAGATGCTGCAGGGTGGGATTATCCAAGAAAGTCAAAGTCCCTGGGCAGCTCCGGTGGTATTAGTAAGAAAAAAAGATGGGACCATCCGGTTTTGCGTAGACTATCGGAAGTTAAACGCCTGCACTGTACGAGATTCCTACCCCTTGCCCCGGATTGAGGAGTCCCTCTTGGCACTAGGGAGAGCCCGGTACTTCTCCTCGCTAGATCTGGCTAGTGGGTATTGGCAGGTGCCGATGGCCAAGAAAGATAAGGAGAAGACGGCATTCATCTTGCCCATGGGGCTATACGAATTTAACCGGATGCCCTTCGGATTGACAAATGCACCCGGAACGTTTCAGCGATTAATGGAGAAATGTCTCGGTGACTTCAACTTTGAGTTCACTCTCATCTACTTAGACGACATTATCGTGTATTCTGCGACCTTTGAAGACCATCTCCACCAGTTGGGACAAGTATTTAGACGATTGCGGGAACATGGGCTCAAATTGAAACCCAGTAAATGTCGACTGTTCCAATCTGAAATTGATTACTTGGGTCATCGCATATCAGGAGAAGGTGTGAGACCATCGAGGGACAAGATAGCGGCTGTTCAAGATTGGCCGACACCGACTACCTTGCGAGAAGTGAGGGCGTTCATTGGAGTAGCCGGTTACTATCGACGGTTTATCAAGGATTTTGCCAGGGTAGCAGCACCACTTAATGCTCTCCTACGAGGCACATCCGGTGGTCCGAAGAACCGGACCGTGAAATGGGGACCTGATCAGGAACAAGCCTTCCAGGCATTGAAGGATGCTCTGACAACAGCCCCAATCTTGGCGTATGCTGATTACCACTTGCCGTTCCAGCTATATACGGATTCAAGCCTATATGGTCTCGGAGCCATGCTTTCTCAGATTCAGGATGGCAAGAAGCCCTGTAGAGAGGAAAGAGAGCGACTGACACGGGAGATGTTATCGGTTCTGAGCCAGTGGGAGAAGTTGGAGATGAAACACGGAGTGTTATGCTGAAAAGTCTATCTACCTTCTGAAATCGACATTCGATATCAAATTGTGGTGCCTAGTGAATTGGCTCGCTCATTGGCAGTTGAGGCTCATCATAAGAATGGACATTTCGGTCACGAGAAAACCTTTCGCTGGTTACAACGACTGATTTACTGCCCTGGTCTCCGTCAAATCGTCGAAGAAATATGCCGCAGCTGTCGAACTTGTGAGATCCATAAGGCAGTAGAACAGAGGGCTCCCCTGCAAACCATAGTGACCCAGGAACCTTTGGAGATTGTCATGATAGACTATCTAATGGTGGGCCCATCCAACAGTGGTCACCAGTATTGCCTCGTAATGGTGGACCACTTCACCAAATTTGCGGTGGTGACCGCCACCAAGGACCAGACAGCTGAAACAGTGGCCCGGGATCTGTGCCAAGATTTCATCCGAGTGTATGGATGTCCCCAGCGCATCCACTCCGACCAGGGAGCCTGCTTTGAGGGATATGTGATAAAAGAAGTTCAACGTATCTACGGGATAAAGAAATCACACACAACCCCATACCATCCTGAAGGAAACGGGGCCTATGAAAGATTCAACAGAACTCTGCTACAGATGGTGTGGACTCTGGAGGAAGACAAGAAGTTACAGTGGCCTCAGTTCTTGTCTGAGATGGTGTGGGCCTATAACAATCAGGTCCATTCTACCACGGGATATTCTCCTTATACTCTCCTTTTCGGGCGGTCTGGCCGAAGTATAGGGGAATTACAGTTGAACGATGTGGATGGTTCCCGCCGAGGGATCCAACGTCCTGGGTGCGGGCATACCGGCAGAGACTTGAGACCATCCATCGATTGGTGCGGCAGCGTCTGCAAGAACATCCTCATTCTGATAAGACCCCAGTACAAGGAGCACCATTGCAGCCAGGCGACCTGGTGCTGGTGCGTGTCAAGAAGCCCCAAGGGAAATTGCAAAGCAGATGGGAGGCTGTGCCATATTGTGTTGTGAGCCGCAAGTATACGAATGGACCAGTGTATGAAGTCCAGAAGGAAGGGGATGATTGTGTTCGAGTACTTCACCGAAATATGTTGCGCCTGTGTCATTCTGAAGAAACAAATGAAGACAGAAATGTCAATGTCAATGAACTCCCACAGTCAGAGACTGGTGGTGTGGACTGGGCCTATGACGATGAGGATGATAGTTGGCCGATCCCTGCTCCTGAGCATGTTCCACCAGCAACTACTACGCCTCCAGCCTATGCTCCCTCTGGTACAGAGTCCGCTAGTCCTTCTCAGTCTATGGCTACAGCACCCCAGAGTACACCAGTAGTCCTCAGGCGGACCACTAGACCAAATGCTGGCATTCCCCCTGTTCGGTATGCGCAGGAAGAATTTGTCTGGCCTGCCATACAACGGTACACTACCACTCTGCGCATAAGAGTACAACCTTCTGGTTATTCAGTCATTGGCCGGGACTGCCAATCTTAAAGTGGGGGGGAATATGTAAGAGACAACTCAATGATATCCTAACTTTCATTAGTATGTTTAAAATGTGTTACAGTTAAATGCATATCTGTTCCTGTATTTCTGTGATTCTGGTCCTTTAAGACAGCAGCCATTGTACTGAGATGCTGGAGTGACACGCCCCCAATGAGGTCATCCTGCCAGTTTGCAGAGAGAGAAGAGAAGCAGGAAGTGAAGAGACAAGGAGCTGTAGCCATCTTGGCAAGAGAAAGACAGGTGTCTGTGCTGTGTTAAAAGCGTGTGGAGGCATCAGAGAACACTCCTGTGCAGCTAAGCTGTATGTACTTCAGTCCAGAGGCGGACAGAGTGTAAAGAGACAAGCACATTTAGTGGAGCCACGCTGAGAGAACTGTGTGCAGTGGCTAACCAGTGAGGCTGACATTTTGGCTGTGTATATTGCACCAAAACTAGAGACTCGCAGTGCTGTTGAGTACCGGACAGTCACTGCAAAACCCCAACTTACATCACCTCCCAGTGTATGGATACTGCTGGACTGTCAGTTTGCTCAGTGATATCTGCTGCTGGACATTGCATCCATTTGGTTCCCCGGCCTGCTGAGGATTTGATTGCTTCAGAGAACGCCATCATCGTGAGAAGAGGACACTTCGCTACCAACGAAAGGGCCCCACCGCGCGGTTCTACGGACTGTAAGCGGTCCACCTGGACCACTGGGAAAAAGGGGGGTGCGCACCCAAAAGTGAAGTTAGGTTCAGTTAGGGATAGTTCGGAGGGAAATTGTTCGCTCAGCGTCCGTGTTTCAGAAGTGGACGTAGTAAACGTGGAATCTATTGCAGAATCTGTCTTGAATTGTTCATATTACACTGTGTACATTGCTTGTTTTTCCCCTTGTTCTTTTACCTTTATCTTGCCTTTATTAATCTATAGTAAATGCATTGTTCTTAAACTTAAACACCAAGTGTGCGTTCTTTCTGGTTGCGGAACAACCGCCTGCCTTGCTCTCGGTTTACATGTACAGGCTCCTTCCATAGGGCTCTGGCATGTGCATGTGCCCTTATACAGAGATTGGGGTGCTACAAAGCAACATAATTCACATCTCAGATGCTGCAAGCCTTCTTTTCTAGTTTGATACTAAAGGGGGTTTTCAAGGATAAAAACATCACCTATCCAAAGAATAAGTGTTCTTTTTCCACTGAGACTTCCATTAATAATGAGAAAAGGGTCTGTAGTCCCCCTTTGAACAGAGAGGAGGTAATGCAAGTATGATGCTGGTCCATTCAAAGTCTGCGGGACTGATGAGGTAGCTTAGCTCCAGTGGCCCAGAGACTTTGAATGGAGCTACTGTGCAGATACATGACCATCATGCTATTTTGATGGGGGGGGCGGAAGACCCTTGTTCTTGTCATCAAGAGGGGTCCAAGCAGAGGGAGAGCCAGAGACCAGACTAACCTGTGGAAAGTGATAAGTTCTAATTCTAAGAAACCCCCTTTAATAATTCCTGGATCCGAATCTACTCCTCTCTCTTCAAAAAGAGGTTCTGCAGCATCATGCATTTATATTGACATAGAACATACGTGACTCTTTTTATACACTGTACAGTGAAACCTCCCGAGCAGACCACTTCTATGAGAAGACCCCCCCCTTCCCGACCGATTTTTTTTGCGACCGATTTTCCCCCAATTCATTTCTATGGACAATGCCTCTCTTTTAGCAGACCACCCCCTGATCCGACCCCCAACCGCACTTTTTGTACATATTTTGTTGTTGGAAACCCCCCTATAAAGACCAGAAGCAGAGAACACATACCGATATCAGCGCTGACAGGTGCCATGATGCAGGAGGAGGATAGAGAGAGCTAGCGCGGGAGCCGGACGACACATCATTGGAGAGCAGAAGAAGGAGGCGTGGCTATCTCACTGAGAGGAAGAAGACGGCGCCATAGCGTTTAGGCCGCGGGACCACGCAAGCACCAGGAGACTGTAAGATCTACAGTACTGTACTGTACAGTGCCCAGGTGATGTCATCAGGGGGATCAGGAAAGTCAGGGGGGCCTAGATGGGGACCAGGGATGTTGGGGGTATCTATCATGGCGACCAGGAATGTCATAGGAGGCCATATTGATTACAAGAGATGCTATGGGGGGGCCATATTGGGGACCAGGGATGCTATGGGGGGCCATATGGGACCAGGGATGCTATGGGGGGGCCATATGGGGACAGGGATGCTATGGGGGGATCATATGAGGACCAGGGATGCTATGGGGGGCCATATGGGGACCAGGGATGCTATGGGGGGCATATGAGGACCAGGGATGCTATGGGGGGGCCATATGGGGACCAGGGATGCTATGGGGGGGCCATATGGGGACCAGGGATGTCAGAGGGGGCCATATTGAGGGCCAGGAATGCTATGGGGGCCATATTGGGAAGCAGGGATGTTGTCCCATTAAACACATGTTAAAATACATGATTGTGTGCTCTATTATCATTATTTATGTTTAAATGTATACTGCACATGTTCCTGCTTCAATTAGACACTTCATTCTGCATTTTCTATACTTTTTTCTTTGACTAGACCACCCCCATAAAAGACCGATTTTTTGTGCAAAAAAGCGTGGTCGGCTCATAAAGGTTTCACTGTATAATGTCCTGATTAGGGATGAGCGAATTTGTGTTTACAAGGTTTGAGTTATCTAAGAATTCTGTTATGGATTCTGCTACCATGGACCATAAGTTATTGTCTGTGGCGGCGGAATCCACAAAGGAATTCTTAGATAACCTGAACCTTGTACGCTGAACTTGAAAACACAAGTTCGCTCATCCCTAGTCCTGATATCACCTTGTAATATGGAGCTGCACATACCCTGTGAGCCACTTTGTACATGTGGACGAGTCCTAAGATCTACAATTCATTATTCAAATGCCAATGATAACTGTGTTAATAATGGTTCTGGAAACTCTACTTTTACTATGAATATAATATTCATTATATATATTTTCCATGACTTTCTTTCATAAGTATATTAGTCTGGATAATAATTCCAATGTGGTGTGAGTCCGTCATAGCACTAGGTCATGCAGAATTGTGAAGTCAGCAGGATGGATATGGGAAAGAATGCCTTTTATTCAGCTCTGAAGCTGTAGTATATCATCCTCTGAGCTGCAATAGAGACTCATCCTTCTTTATTAAGTACATAATTACTACTCTGTTCATCTGTTATCCCATATATTAACTGCAGTTGTGTTCGCTCTGAAGTGAGAAAGTTTGGCAAGTGTTCGTACCTTGGGATTAACATATTGCATGAATGCAATTTTTAAAGAGAGCCATTCAAGGATGAAGATCGCACACATTCACCAGCAGTTGGCAAGGAAATCTGACGTTGACAGATGACTGTTTATATAAAAGCTTGATCTCAGATTATACCCTTTCATTGGCTCATCTGCCGCTAGTAAATTAAACATATCCAGTGCCTATATCATTAATGAAGTAGAATTAGACATGTTATTGATTCATGTAAAGACGGTTCTGATCATTTTGGGCAGAAAATGGCCATGTGTTATGTTTAGCAACAAATCCAACAGTCATCAACCATTCTACACCATTGACAATCCATATTCTTGGGTTATTTAATCCAAATTTGTATTACCTAATGAAGAACAAGCTTGGTCTTCTCTAACCCCCCCAGCATATACATTTCCCTTGTAGCAACCACTGCAGGTAAATGTTCTGTTGTATGTCAAGTATTTGGATGAATGATAGGGATGGGCAGAGCAGCAGCCTCCTTAACACAACAGCTCTCACTTCTAGCTCGTAGAGATAGTTCCCAAATATATGACCTCAGTCCCTATGACTAATCATGGTCATATTTATTTTTCTTGCTGTGCAAGCGTCATCACTTGTTGGTGCCAGCTGTACCCCTCATATGCTATGGTCAATAGCAACAATGACACCAGAGTGCTAGATAAATGGTCCTTTGTCTTGCAGAATGCTGTTACGGGGCAGTGATAGGTAGTCTTGGTAGGGGGATGGGCACCTTCTAAAGACCATGCTTGCCATGTTACTGCATCTGTTACTTTATGCCACTGACAGGACTTGATACTGTCCCTCATAAACGTTTAATAGGTAAAGTAAGGTCTATAGGCTCAGAAAGTATAGTCTATAATTGGATTGAAAACTAGCTGAAGGACTGTGTCTAGAGAGTTGTTGTCAATGATTCCTATTCAGAATGGTCCCAGGTTATAAGTGGTGTACCCCAAGGTTCAGTGCTGGGTCCTCTGTTATTTATTTATTTATTAATGATATTGAGGATGGAATTAATAGCACCATTTCTATTTTTGAAGATGACACAAAGCTATGTAGTACTGTGCAGTCTATGGAAGATGTCCATAAAATACAAGCTGACTTGAACACTGTGAGTGATTGGGCATCAACTTGGCAAATGTGGATAAATGTAAAGTTATTCACCTTGGTAGTAATAATCTCTGTGCATCATATGTTCTAGGGGATGTAACACTGGGGGAGTCACTTATAGAGAAGGATTTGGGTGTCTTTGTAGATCATAGATTGAATAACAGCATACAATGTCAATCAGCTACTTCTAAGGCCAGGATATTCCAGGATATTGTCATGCATTAAACGAGGCATGGACTCACGGGAAAGGGATGTAATATCACCACTTTACAAAGCGGTTGTGTGGCCTAGCGTTTGTGTGACTTAGTTATGAAGAAAGATTAAAAGAATTGAATTTATTTAGTCTTGCCAAGAGATGTCTAAGGGGGGACATCATTAACCTATACAAATATATAAACATACAAAACATACGGTGAAAAACTGTTCCATGTCAAATGCCTTCAAAGGACGAGGGGGCACTGCCTCCGACTGGAGAAGAAAAAGTTCAGTCTCCAGAAGCGTCAAACCTTCTTTACTGTAAGAACTGTGAATCTGTGGAATAGACTTCCTCAGGATGTGGTCACAGCAGGAACAGTGGACAGTTTTAAAAAGGGTTTAGATGCATTCTTAAAAGTAAAACAAAATTAGTGCTTATGGAAATGTGTAGAAATCTCAGTCTCATTTCCTACTGGGATTCATGTCCCCACCTATCCCTTGGTTGAACTTTTTTCAACTGTATTAACTATGCAACTATGACTTAATAAAATTTCTTTCCTCAGGTTGGCACCTTTTGTCTAATGAGTATACAATATCTCACAAAACTGAGTACACCCCTCAGATTTTTGTAAATATTTTATTAGATCTTTTCATGGGACAACACTGAAGAACTGACAATTTGATACAGTGTAAAGTAGTCAGTGTACAGCTTGAATAACAGTGTAAATTTAGTGTGCCCTCAAAATAACTCAACACACAGCCATTAATGTCTAAACTGCTGGCAACAAAAGCAAGAAAACCTCTAGGTGAAAATGGCCAAATTGTACCCAATTAGCCATTTTCCCTCCAAAATGCCTCCTTTAGACTTCTAAGCAGAGTATAAATATAGCTAGTTCCTACACCACCCTGAATTTTGTAGACTTAAATTAGGCACAGCAGAGGCAGTTCTGTGCCGCTAAGTTTACATTGTCTAAAAATTAGACAACATTAGTAAATTAGACATTAGTAAATCTACCCCAGTGTGTAAATCTACCCCAGCTAACAACACTGATTAAAGAACAATTTTGGCATGTTAAAGCCACTCATTATAGAGTTTATAATACAGATTTATTACAGCATCCAAATAGCGTATATCCATACACACCAATCCTGAGGCTACTGTAACCATCCACAAACAGAACAAGTGCAACAGATTGTTATACTAACTAAAATAACCTAATAGCTAAAAAATAGAACACAGAAATAAGAATGAACAATAAAATAAAATATGTCACATACTCTAGCCTCATTCATTATAATACAGCCATTTAGTAAACACTATGGGGGAATTTATCATTAGGACATAGACCCTGATTTATCATACCTTCACTCCAGAATTCTGGCATCAAAAAGTCGCAAAATAGGGCTTTTGCAACTTTTTTGCACTCGCTTGTGTAAGATTTATGCGATTGCGCAAAGATTTGCGACTTTTTACACTCGCACAAAATTTTGCGACTTTTTGCATGTGTACACCACTCACTCCAGTTTTGTAATATGGATGGAAAAGTGGGTGTGGGTAGCTACGTTAATGATTTGCAGTCCAGATTTATAATTGAGACTTTTTTAAAAAGTCACAAATAAGTCGCAATCTCACTCCAGGAGGAGGGTGAAGTAGAAAAAGTGGAGGAGCTTCTCTAGACAGATGGGTTTCCATCTGCAACCCAACTCCCAACTTCCCTCCAGTGGCAAGAAAGCTGGAAAAATTTAAAAATTCACAATTTTTGGAGCAAAATGATACTTGTGATGTGTTTTGTTTTTGTACAAAGTTGATACATTCCCCTTATAAGTTTTGATTTAAAAATATAGGGGTTCATTTATTATTGATTCTTCGGTATGAAGCCCTGGCAAATTTATCATTATTGTAACCATTTTTTTTGTTTGTTTGTTTTTTAAATGATGACTGAAATCTACTGCAGCTCTTAGCTCGAGTTCTAGGTTTACAGACTGCTAGAGGAGCAGCACAGGGGATATCAAGACTGGTGTACTGTAGAAAATACTGGTCTTGATAAATGACGACCACTCCAGGATTGGCGCCTCTACAGACATAAGGTATAAGGGAAAGATCTGTACCTGTTCTGTGTTTATAGCCGCATCTGGTTTTGGCTCACAATCACTGATGGAAATCACTGACCAAAACACTAACGTGTGAATGAGGCATTAGTGAGAATTCATTAATAAAAACTTGAATATCTTACCCAAATTAGGGCTTGTTCACACATCAGTTATTTGATCAGTTATTTCCATCAGTTATTGTGAGCCAAAACCAGGAGTGGAGCCTCCACAGAGATCAGGTGTAATGAAAAGATCTGCACCTGTTCTGTGTTTTTGACCCACACCTGGTTTTAGCTCACAATAAATGATCAAAAAACTGATGTGTGAACAAGCCCTAATATGGAATTATAAGCTGCCTGAATGTGTGTGTGTGTGTGTGTGTGTGTAGAGAGAGATTTCTTCCTACTTAATAAAGTGCTGTGATCACAGCATCATCTGCAATGATTCAAGCAGCCAGTCTCCCTCTGGCTTTCTAAAGTAGTTATTATTATTTATGATTAAAGTACCATTCATTCCATGGTGCTGTACATATGAAAAGAGGTATACATACATAATACAGACTATTGCTATAAGCATGAGTATGAGAGCAGTGAGTGCAAAGGATATCATCTAGCGACCTTATAGAGACAGCAACCAGTGTCTGGATTGCAGCTCCTCTGTTTCTGTAACATGGCAGACAAGGATATTAACTTCCCATTAAATAGGAGAATATGACGTCTGCATAAGAAATGACTGCTTTTTGAGGGGAAAAGCTCCACGAAGGTTCTGCACATGAGTTAAAGTTTTACTTTTCCCTGGAGATGAGTTTTATGTCTTGCACACATTGGCACTGGGTTACAGATGAAATAATCCCTTAGGCTTCATTCACACGATCGTATTTTCTTTCCGTTTCTGTTCCGTTTTTTTTGCGGACCGTATGTGGAACCATTCATTTCAATAGGTCCGCAAAAAAAACGGAAGGTACTCCGTGTGCATTCCGTTTCCGTATGTCCGTTTTTCCGTTCCGCAAAAAAATAGAACATGTCCTATTATTGTCCGCATTACGGACAAGGATAGTACTGTTCTATTAGGGGCCAGCTGTTCCGTTCTGCAAAATACGGAATGCACACGGATGACATCCGTATTTTTTTGCAGATCCGTTTTTTTCATATGGTCGTGTGCATGAGCCCTTACTCTGCTTTATTTCCCAACTAGTAGTCACCACACAGTTCATCACCCTAAATGAATCACAAAAACCTCATGATCTATCTTTAAGATTTATGTTATAGTTAGTCCAGGGCCCCTGTGTGAAGTGCATGTTATGTTACATTAACATATGCCTTTTGCCATGTGCGCTGTACTTTACATAATCGTTGTCCTTATGGCAAATGTTCTTGTTATAATTTTGTACATTAATTTGGTAGCATACAATGTCAAAATAATATTTGAGCAAGCTGCTCTCGTTTTGCCTTGGGGAAGGCTCCACGAACTGCTTGTCCACAACAATCTCGCTAAACAGAAACCTTCACACTGGCAGTTCTCATTCAGCCGAATTCTGAAATTAGTGCAATTAGTAAAGGGTTAATCTGCCTGTCTTGGACAATTTGGCTTTAACAAATCTATTTTTTACCATGCATAACACATGGCTGGTTAATATAGTCCTATATATCCAATTACACATGGCAGCTGATAAGAGAGGCAGATTTTCGAGCCATTAATAATAAAAGTCACATTTTACAATGTAAGATTTCCAAGATTTACAGCATATAATGACATATATTGATGAAATTTGTGCAGGGGTACCGGAAAATTATAGAAGAGACGTTGCCCACTCAAAACTATTAAGAATATACAAACTTTTTTTTTAACGTGTTTATTTCTCGCAGCTTTTTCTTTGTGGAGGGAGGGGGTGCAGCACTATAGGGAACTGTAAATTGACATATTTATAAAACAGAAGAAATTGTAATCAATTGTGAATAATTTATTGGTGCCACTTGCCTAATAAACTTTTTATATATTTTTATTTTACAGATTTTATTTCTGTGTTGCACTTTTTGCCATATATTTTTATTGCCTAAGGGCTCTTTCACATGACCGTGGTTTGGTTCCACATCCGAGTTGCATTTTTGTGGCTCAGGTGCGAACCCATTCACTTCAATCCGTTGCTCTGTTCCGTGGCCCTGCAAAAATTATAGATCATGTCCTATTCTTGTCCGTTTTGCAGACAAGAATAGGCATTTCTATAATGGGCCGCTTGTTCCGTTCCGAAAATTGCGGAAGAGATGCGGCTGGCATCCATGTTTTGCGGATCCGCAATTTGCAGGCTGCAAAACACACGCACATTCGTGTTAACGAGCCCTAAAGCTTAGGTTATGGAGTCCTGATATCTAATCTATTTTCAGGACGTGTAATATGATCAGGCGCCCTGCCTATTTTTCTAGGATCTAGAGCTACATAATCAGCTAGAAAATCCTAGTGATGGAGATAGAAAAATTTCTTGAAATTTGTTTCAGGCCCAGCTCTGACAATTCGTTTTGGGTCCGAATTAATTCTAGCCAAATGAAAACTGCTCTAATTGGCCTGAAAATTGGTATATGACACTCTGAGGTCTCCTAGAAATCATATTTTATCTCTTTTGATTTTTTAAAGCCCTTTAATGCAATGACAGCTATGACATCTATAGCAATGGGTAAACATATTACCTGATAGTGTTAAACAGCCTTTATAAAAACACACTGCACTGTCACATTTGTTATGCTTTTTAACCCCTTCGCGCCCGGAGCTTTTTTCGGTTCTGCATTTTCGTTTTGCGCTCCCTGCCTTCAAACAGCCATAACTCTTTTATTTTTCTGTTCACATAGCTGTATGAGGGCTTGTTTTTTGCGGGACAAGTTTTACTTTCCAACGCCACCATTTAATATTGCATACGGTGTAGTGGGAAGCGGGAAAAAAATTCCAAACCGGGTGAAATAGCAAAGAAAACGCTATTCCGCTACAGTTCTACGGGTTTCTTATTTACAGCGTTTGATGTGCATTAAAACTGATCCGTTACTTTCATTCTACTGGTCAGTACGAATCCGGAAATACCTAATATGTATAGTTTTTCCTGCGTTTTCATAGTGATAAAATAATTAGAAAGTTGCCCTTTTTTTTTTTTTTTTTTCCTTGTCAAATCTTGACCCCTATAACTTTTTGGTATTTATGTGTACAGAGCTGTATGGGGGCTCATTTTTTGTGGGACGATCTGAAGTTTTTATTGATACCATTCTGGGGTGTGTATGACTTTTTGATCACTTTTTATTTAATTTTTTTTAGAAAAAAAAAGCGACAAAAAACGGCAAATCGCCATTTGGACGCTTTTTTCCGCCACACAATTCGCCGTATTGGAATTTTTTTTTATATATTTTAAAAGTACGGGCGTTTTCGGTCACGGTGATACCCATGATGTCTATATTTATTGTTATTTAGGTATTTATTTTTTACTTATACGGAAAGGGGGGTGATTTGAACTTTTACATCTTTTTTATTTTTTATATATTTTTTAACATTTTTTTTTAATTTTTTTTTTTACTATTAGAAAGCTCAAATATGGGCTTATAAATTGTGGCTTTTTTTTTTTTCTTTATGAGCAATTCTGGGTTTTATAGACTCAGAAATCCATGAATTGCTCATTTCTTATCCTGGCCTGCCATCTAGTGGCCAGAATAAGAATTGCACTTTGAAAACTGTAATCCTCACCAGCGAGGATTACAGTTTTCATATGGTGTACAGACACCCCGATTGGCCACACGGGGTGTCTGTACACCACCCGGAAGCGAACGCTTCCGGGTTTAGACGCAACTAGATGCCGTGATCACGTGTGATCACGGCATCTAGTCACCCCGGAAGACGCCGCCGACACAGTAGGTAGCGGCAAGTCTCTGCTGTTAGAAACAGCAGAGACTTGCCGGCCATGACGCCCGCCACACCCGCGAGCGGGCGCCATGTGCCCGCATCGCCCCAGCGCCGTACATGTACGGCGCTGGTCGCGAAGGGGTTAAAATAAAAAAAAATTAAAAATCCATAAGTTGTCCCTTATTGGTGGCAGATACCTGCCAGTGTTTATAACATAGTAACATAGTTTATAAGGCCGAAAAAAGACATCTGTCCATCCAGTTCGACCTGTTTTCCTACAAGTTGATCCAGAGGAAGGCAAAAAAACCCTGTGCGGTAGAAGCCAATTTTCCTCACTTTAGGGGAAAAAATTCCTTCCCGACTCCAATTAGGCAATCAGAATTACTCCCTGGATCAACAACAACCCATATCTAGTAACTATAACCTGTAATATTATTACCCTCCAGAAATACATCCAGGCCCCTCTTGAACTCTTTTAGTGAACTTACCATCACCACCTCCTCGGGCAGAGAGTTCCATAGTCTCACTGCTCTTACCGTAAAGAATCCTCTTCTATTTTTGTGAACAAACCTTCTTTCCTCCAGGCGCAGAGGATGTCCCCTCGTCATGGTTACTGTCCTTGGGATAAAGAGATCATGGGAGAGATCTCTGTACTGACCCCTGATATATTTATACATAGTTATTAGATCTCCCCTCAGTCGTCTTTTTTCTAAAGTGAATAACCCTAATTTTGATAATCTTTCTGGGTACTGTAGTCCACCCATTCCAGCTATGACTTTAGTTGCCCTCCTCTGAACCCTCTCCAGCTCTGCTCTGTCTGCCTTGTTCACAGGAGCCCAGAACTGTACACAGTACTCCATGTGTGGTCTGACTAGTGATTTGTAAAGTGGCAGGACTATGTTCTCATCACGGGCATCTATGCCCCTTTTGATGCAACCCATTATCTTATTGGCCTTGGCAGCAGCTGTCTGACACTGGTTTCTGCAGCTTAGTTTGCTGTTCACAAAAATTCCTAGGTCCTTTTCCATGTCAGAGTTACCCAATGTTTTACCATTTAGTATGTACTGGTGACTTGCATTATTCCTTCCCATATGCATAACCTTACAATTGTCAGTGTTAAACCTCATCTGCCACTTCTCTGCCCAAGCCTCCAGTCTATCCAGATCCATCTGTAGCAGTGTACTGTCCTCTTCTGTGTTAATTACTTTACACAGTTTAGTGTCATCTGCAAAAATTGATATTTTACTGTGCAAGCCTTCTACAAGGTCATTAATAAATATATTGAAGAGAATAGGGCCCAATACTGACCCCTGTGGTACCCCACTAGTTACAGAGACCCAATCTGAGTATGTACCATTAATAACCACCCTCTGTTTTCTATCACTGAGCCATTTACTTACCCACATACAGACATTTTCTCCAAGGCCAAGCATTCTCATTTTATATACTAACCTTTTATGTGGTACCGTGTCAAATGCTTTGGAGAAGTCCAGATATACGATATCCATTGATTCCCCGCGGTCAAGTCTAGAACTTACCTCCTCATAGAAACTGATTAAATTGGTTTGACACGACCGATCCCTCATGAAGCCATGCTGATATGGAGTTATTTGCTTATTTTCATTGAGGTACTCCAAGATAGCATCTCTTAGAAAACCTTCAAACAGTTTACCCACTACAGATGTTAAACTTACCGGCCTATAGTTCCCGGGCTCTGTTTTTGGACCCTTTTTGAATATTGGCACCACATTTGCTATGCGCCAATCCTGTGGAACACTCCCTGTCAGTATAGAGTCCTTAAATATCAAGTATAAGGGTCTGGCAATGACATTACTTAATTCTCTTAGGATACGTGGGTGTATGCCATCCGGTCCTGGCGATTTGTCTATTTTAATCTTTTTAAGACGCCCCAGTACTTCTTCCTGGGTCAGACAGGACACTTTTAAAGGGGAATTCACTTTTATATTCTGCATTTCATCTGACAGTTTATTTTCCTCAGTGAATACAGTGGAGAAAAAAATATTTAAGAGTTTTGCTTTCTCCTCATCGCTCTCTGCTACTCCCCCCTCACTACTCTGTAAGGGGCCGACACCTTCAGATTTATACTTTTTAGTATTTATATAATTGAAGAACATTTTAGGGTTAGTTTTACTCTCTTTAGCAATTAGTCTTTCAGTCTCTAGTTTAGCTGCTTTTATTTGTCTTTTACAAATTCTATTTTTTTCCTTATAGTTTTTCAATGCTTCCTTGCTCCCCTCCTGTTTTAGTGATTTAAATGCTTTCTTTTTGTCATTTATTGCTTTTTTTACAGTTCTATTTATCCACATTGGTTTTTTCTTGTTTCTTATCATTTTATTCCTATACGGTATGTACCTCTCACAATTAGATATTAGGATGCTTTTAAAAATATCCCATTTTGTGGCTGTATTTTTATTTTTGAGGATTTTGTCCCAGTTAGTTAGACCTATGGCCTCTCTTAGATGGCAAATTTTGCATTTTTGAAGTTTGGTATTTTTGTTCCTCCCTGAAGAAATGCTTTTTTTAATGACAATTTAAAGGTTATTATTTTATGGTCACTGTTACCCAGGTGTCCCCCAACCTGCACATCTGTTGTTCTGTCAGGTCTATTGGTTAATACTAAGTCCAGTATGGCCGTCCCTCTAGTCGGGTCCTGAACCAGTTGGGAATGGTAATTGTCTTTGGTTATTGCCAAGAACCTGTTTCCTTTATGAGATATACAGGTTTCAGTTTCCCAGTCTATATCTGGGTAGTTGAAGTCCCCCATAATAACAACCTCATTCTGATTTGCCGCTTCGTCTATTTCATTTAGAAATTGATTTTCTGTGGCCTCTGATATATTAGGTGGTTTATAATAAACTCCTATTAGTATTTTATTATTGTTTTTGTCTCCATTTATTTCTACCCACAGTGACTCCACATCTTCATGTCCCTCACTTATATCTTCCCGGATTGTGGGCTTTAGACAGGACTTTATATAAAGGCAGACCCCTCCCCCTCGCCGGTTTTGACGATCCTTTCTAAAAAGATTGTAACCCTGTACATTAACTGCCCAGTCATAGGTATCATCCAGCCATGTCTCAGTTATTCCCACTATGTCACAGTCCTCCTCACACATCACTAATTCCAGTTCGCCAATTTTATTAGTTAGGCTTCTGGCATTAGTGTACATACACTTAAGAGGTCTTTGTATATTTTTTACCCCGTTTGTCAATTTACTATTACTTATGAAATGAATATCAGGGCTTCTTGGGTTACTTTGGTGGTTGTTTTGCACAGTCTTCTCCCTACATTCCTTACTAACCCCAGCCCCCACTAACCCCCCACTTTTCCTTCCTATGACCCACTCTCTATCTACACTATCTACCCCCTTATTAGTATGGTCACCCACCCTCCCCCCAGATCCTAGTTTAAAAGCTCCTCCAGCCGTCTAACCATTTTTTCCCCCAGGGCAGTTGCACCCTCCCCATTAAGGTGCAGCCCGTCCCTACTGTAGAGTCTGTAGCCGACAGAGAAGTCGGCCCAGTTCTCCATGAACCCAAACCCTTCCTTCCTGTCCCAGCCTCTGAGCCACTTATTTAACTCCCTAATCTCCCGTTGTCTCTCTAGTGACGCTCGTGGCACTGGTAGTATTTCTGAAAACACTACCTTGGAGGTCCTGGACTTGAGCTTCTCTCCTAGTTCCCTAAAATCATTTTTAAGGACCTTCCATCTCCCCCTGACTTTGTCATTGGTGCCAACATGTACCATGACCGCCGGGTCTTCCCCAGCCCCACCCAGCAATCTGTCAATCCGGTCCGCAATATGCCGAACCCGAGCACCCGGGAGACAACACACTGTTCGGCATTCACGGTCTCGGCGACAGATGAACCTGTCTGTCCGCCTAATAATAGAGTCCCCTACCACCAGTATCTGTCTGTCCTTTGCTGCTCTCCTTTTCCCATCCTTCCTGCAGCGGTCATCCTCCTGGTTTCTAGGAGAAATGGCCTGCTGCAGTGTCGCTGGTCCTGGGCTTTCATCCCTAATATCAGCCAAACAGGCATATTTACTAGGGCGTTCCAGCTCAGGACTAGCCTCCCTGGCACTTTTCCCTCTATCCCTTCCTTACTACATTAACCCAACTGCTGACCTGATAGTCCTGCTCTTGCCCATTTCCTCCCTCCTCCTCTTCACTGACCCCAGCCAGTGCCTGCACTGTGAGGTCTAAGCCTCTCTCCAGGTGTTCAATGCCCCTAAGTATGCCAAGCTGCTTATTTAGATCCAAGATCTGGGCTTCCAAATATGCAACGTGATTGCATCTAGTGCAAATGTATTCACCCATGAATGGTTCTTCAAGGCATGCATACATTGCACAGGACACACACTTAGTAGCATTGTCCATGGAGCACCTGCTAGATGGGGATATACAGTACAGTACAGAAAAACAGTAAATATGTGATAAGATGCGGTTTTGCTGTAGTTAAAGGAGCAGCTCAGATCAAGTTACAATCAAACAAGGAAAATCCCTCCAACCTTACTTTTTCCTCCTTGTCTTAAACTCCGGTTCTTTAAACTCCACTTATACACAGCCCACTTACACAGCAAGCCCAAAGTCAGAGCAGGCTCTATAAGAGTTTAGCTATGTAATTTATAGCACCTGGGATTGCTAACCACTCCCCTTCACCAGGTACACAGCAGAGAAAAAAAATGGGTTTAAATGTTATAACCAAATGCAAGCACTAAACAAACAAGGACTTTTCCAATAAACTACAGACAGTTATTTGCAGTCACTCCAACCAAATCACACTCAGTACCAGCACTCCGGTTCTTTAAACTCCACTTATACACAGCCCACTTACACAGCAAGCCCAAAGTCAGAGCATATAATCTCAGAAAAAGCAGTGACTTGTTTTGAGCAAGCACCAAAAAATTTGTTGAGAGCAGCAGCAGTTCAGTGTAGGACCTCATGGACACAGGAGATATGCAGCCATTTAGGGATATTAGTAATGGCACCAGGGGGAGCAGCAACTGATATACAGTATGAAACATGGAGGACAGGCAGACAGCAGCAGTTGCATCACTGGGCTGGCGATAAATAACTACTGTCAGCAATGGCAGATCTATTCAGCATCATAAACTGGATATGCGTGAGAATCCTCATGGATCCACGTGCCTGATTAATTTTGACAAAGGTACTATTTTGGATACTTGGCAGGACAATTTCACCCGCTTGGATGTGATGACACCTCCTGTCTCACTGAAAACTCTGTCTGACAGTTTGCCGGAGGCTAGACAAGACACTACAGCAATAACAAACTGGGCCAGTTCTAGCCATTGTTCTAATCTGCCTCCCCAGAAGTCCCTGGGGTCAAGAAATGGATGTGTGCAGGAGAAAGGGCACAGTCATTTAAAAAAAAAAGATACATTTTAAATAGAGATGAGCGAGCACTAAAATGCTCGGGTGCTCGTTATTCGAATCGAATTTTTCCCGATGCTCGGGTGCTCGTTTCGAATAACGAACCCCATTGAAGTCAATGGGAGACTCAAGCATTTTTTGCAGGGGACCGGGGCTGTGCATAGGGAAGGTTGCGTGAAAACCTGGAAACCTCAGAAAATGATGGAAACACCACGGAAATAGACAGGAAACAGCAGGGGCAGCATGCATGGATGCCTCTGAGGCTGCCTAATCGTACCATTATGCCAAATTCTGGGCAACAGCCTGGTGGTGACCCTCAAGGCAATTGTGCTGACCCAGACCAAGATGGGCAAGGCACATGTGCTGACACATGTTAGGAAAGCACACAACTAGGTGCAACAAAGGTCCATCACCCCCTGCAGGTGACACCACTGCTCATGCTGGCACTGCTGTGCTATCCCCCGCCCCACAACGCAGGCATAAGCCTGACACAGCATGGTGACAGCGTAGTGACACCAACAAGTGACCAAGTTAGATTGAGGTAGCAGGTGAACCACCCAAAAATGTTGCCTGACACAGCATGGCGGTGAACCCATAGTGACCAAGTTAGACTCAGGTGGCAGGTGAAGCACCCAAAAATTTAGCCTGACACAGCATGGCAGTGACACCACCAATGCCTTGGTCAGACTGAGATTGCAGTCAAATGTCTGTAGGTGAGCCTCACAAAAATTTGTTTTGGAGTGTCCGAAGTTGACCCTCCTAAAAAATTGTTTTGGAGTGCCTGTAGTTGACCCTCCTGTAAAATATTTTTTTTGTTTTTTCTGTTATTAGTTTATGTACAACCCATGGCTGGCATGGTGGGAATATATAGGTTTGCTTCACAGACGGTCCACTGCATCGTTACATTTTCTTCATCATTGCCAATTACTTTTTCACCAACTGTTGTCTGGCAATGATAAAGGGGAAGGTGAATCCACTGCCGAAGAAAAGTGTCATCCTACAAGTCTCCACTTGTTCTCAATTGAAAAGGGGATGTTCTTGCCGTGGCCTTCCTCATAGTGGCCGCTTCTGCGGACGACAGAGGTGGTGTACCTACGGACAGCCTGACCGAACATGATGGCAGACGGGGAGACACTCCCTCATGTAAAATTGTTTTTTGAGTGTCTGTATTTGACGCTACTAAAAAATTTATTGGAGAGAGGGCCTGTAGGTGGCCCTCCATAAACATTGTTTGTATAGAGCGCCAGTTGGCCCTCAGAAACATTGCCTGTTGGCTCAGCGTTTCTGTGCGAAGAGGAGGAGGAGGAGGGGTTGGAGGAAGAGGCATAATAAGTCTGAGAAACCGTGACCGAGGTAGGCCCTGCAATCCTTGGTGTGGGCATTACATGAGTGGCCCCAGGGTCAGACTCGATCCCAGCCTCTACCAAGTTAACCCAATGTGCCGTTAGGGAGATATAGTGTCCCTGCCCGCCAGCACTTGTCCACGTGTCTGTGGTTAGGTTGACCTCATCACTAATCGCATTGGTCAGGGCACGGATGATGTTCTGTGACACGTGCTGGTGTAGGGCTGGGACGGCACATCGGGAAAAATAGTGGCGGCTGGGGACCAAGTACCGAGGTACAGCCACCGCCATCAGGTTGCTGAAAGCCTCAGTCTCTACCAGTCTATAGGGCAGTATCTCCAGGCTCAACAATTTGGAGATGTGGACGTTTAGGGCTTGGGCATGTGGGTGGCCGGAATTGTATTTGCGCTTGCGCTCAAATGTCTGCTGTAAAGACAGCTGAATGCTGCGCTGGGACACATTGGTGGAGGTTGTGGAGGATCGTGCAGGTGAATGGGTGGTTGTAGGGCAGGAGGCGCTCGTGCCGGGGTCCTGGGCGGGGGGTGGACTCGCCGAGCCAGCATGAGACACAGGGAAAGGGGCAGTGGTGTGACCCGCAGGAGGTGAAGGGCCTTGGTTCCACTGAGTCGGGTGTTTAGCACTCATATGCCTGCGCATGCTGGTAGTGGTTAGGCTGGTAGTGGTGGCTCCCCTGCTGATCTTGGTGTGACACAGATTGCACACCACAGTCCGTCGGTCATCCTCAGTTTCTTTCAAAAACCTCCAGACTTGCGAACATCTAGGCCTCAGCACGGGAACTTGACTCCATGAAACAGTTGCTGATCTACCTGCTCTGGCCCTGCTTCTCCCTCTGGCCACCCAACTGCCTCTTCCAACCTGTTCTGGTGCTGCACTTGCCTCCACTTCAAAAGCACTGTCTTGAGTTGGATTACCAACCCACCTCGGGTCAGTGACCTCATCATCCACCAGCTCTTCCTTCGATTCCTCACTCTGCTCCCCCCTCCAACTTACTGCCCTGACAACAACGTCACTGTCTGACAACTGTGTCTCATCATCATCATCATCATCATCATCATCATCATCATCCGACACTTCTTCACGCACTACTTGCACTAATTCCACACTCTCATCACCCACAGACTGCGAAAGTTCTAAATTTTGGGCATTGGGACAGAGCTCAGGTTGCTGTTGAGCAGTGGTTTGTGTCTCTGGGTAGGGTCCTGAAAAGAGTTCCTGTGAGTATGCCGGATCTGAACCCATAATTTACATGGGGGGGCAGGCTGAGGGAAAGAGGTTGAGCTGGAGGAGCCAGAGGTCTACTCCCTTGGCTAGCGTGGGTGGACTGCGTGGAAGACTGGGTGGTGGATAAATTACTGGACGCATTGTCCGCTATCCTCGTCATCACCTGTTCGCACTGTTGTGGTTTCAATAGTGGTGTACCACATGACCCAGTAAGTTGCGAGATGAAGCTAGGGAGTGAAACTCTGCGGCGTTCCACTGCTCCCTCATCAGCATGTACAGTGTCACCCTGCCCAGGACCACGGCCTCTGACCCCTACACTACTTGAACGCACATGCCCTGGTCCTCGACCCTTAGCCCTTGGGTTCAACATTTTGTATATTCACCAAACTGTCGAGTTAATATCTGAGGCCAAAACCGTATTCAGTAGACAGTAGAATTCCTATCTGAGGCAAAAAAATGTAGTCTTTAGACTCCAGCTATTGCACCGCAAACCATTCAATTTTGCACTGGACTGTAGTTTATATAACTGAGAATAAAAACGTATTCTCTAGACTGCGGCTAGTGTATTGCACACCTCACAATTGTTCACTGGACAGTAGTTTATATAACTGAGTGAAAAAAATTATTCTCTAGACTGTGGCTAGTGTATCGCACACCTCACAATTGTTCACTGGACTGTAGTTTATATAATTGAGTGAAAAAAATTATTCTCTAGACTGCGGCTAGTGTATCGCACACCTCACAATTGTTCACTGGACTGTAGTTTATATAATTGAGTGAAAAAAATTATTCTCTAGACTGCGGCTAGTGTATCACACACCTCACAATTGTTCACTGGACTGTAGTTTATATAATTGAGTGAAAAAAATTATTCTCTAGACTGTGGCTAGTGTATTGCGCACCTCACAGTTGTTCACTGGACTGTAGTTTATATAATTGAGTGAAAAAAATTATTCTCTAGACTGCAGCTAATGCATCACACACCTCACAATTGTTCACTGGACTGTAGTTTATATAATTGAGTGAAAAAAATTATTCTCTAGACTGCGGCTAGTGTATCACACACCTCACAATTGTTCACTGGACTGTAGTTTATATAATTGAGTGAAAAAAATTATTCTCTAGACTGCGGCTAGTGTATCACACACCTCACAATTGTTCACTGGACTGTAGTTTATATAATTCAGTGAAAAAAACGTATTCTCTAGACTGCGGCTAGTGTATCGCACACCTCACAATTGTTCACTGGACTGTAGTTTATATAATTGAGTGAAAAAAATTATTCTCTAGACTGCGGCTAGTGTATCACCCACCTCACAATTGTTCACTGGACTGTAGTTTATATAATTGAGTGAAAAAAATTATTCTCTAGACTGCGGCTAGTGTATCACACATCTCACAATTGTTCACTGGACTGTAGTTTATATAATTGAGTGAAAAAAACATATTCTCTAGACTGCGGCTAGTGTATCGCACACCTCACAATTGTTCACTGGACTGTAGCTTATATAATTGAGTGAAAAAAATTATTCTCTAGACTGCGGCTAGTGTATCGCACACACAATTGTTCACTGGACTGTAGTTTATATAATTGAGTGAAAAAAATTATTCTCTAGACTGCGGCTAGTGCATGACAATTACCAGAACTGAGTACTATGGCAGCAACTGCACCATTAGCAACTTGGCTAACTGGGAGTTCAGCCTGCACACAAGCAAAAATGCTTCTGTTACTGATAATACAACCATCTGCATCCGTTTTGAATGGATCCGGTTGTATTATCTTTAACATAGCCAAGACGGATCTGTCATGAACTCCATTGAAAGTCAATAGGGGACGGATCCGTTTTCTATTGTGTTCACTCCGCATCACATGGCGGACAGAAAAACGCTGCTTGTAGCGTTATTCTGTCTGCGATGAGGACACAGCCAGATGGAATGGAATGCATTCTGGTGCATTCTGTTTCGTTCAGTTTTCTCCCCATTGACAATGAAATGTTTTCCTCCTATGATGGATCTCAATAGCTGAAAGGTAAAGCTCAGATGTGAAAGTAGCCTTAAGCATCATTGGCATTACTAGGTGGGACATACCTTTTATTACATGCCATTCCAATGATTTGCCAGATATGTATTACTTAGGTTAAATAGATCTACAAAATCCTTTCTTTGATGGTGGCTCTCTGCTCTCTCTCAGAGCAGGTAATTGGGCACCAGGAAAGTGGGTGTCTTTACGAGTCAATTTCAGTTTTACATGCACCTTTGAACACAGTTTCAAAGTTTACACAAAGAAGTAATCTGCATACATAGCATTACTTTTCTGTACAGATTCTGAGCTCAGAGCTACATTTATAATTCTGCAAACTCCACAGCAGAAACTCTGAATGCAGCTCTGAAACATAATACAGACTGTAAACTCAGGATCAGTATAAGATAACTAGTGCTATATATTTACAAACTGTTAAATGGTGTTTGACGGCGAAGATACCCTTTAAGATCAATGTTACCAAAGCCATTTTTATTTTAGTTTGTTTCTGAGAAAACCAGTATTACAAGCCAATTAGTCAATCCACTAGAATATTGTTAGTTCTTCATCAAAAGTTGCATTTTCCCCTTATAGTGATGTTTTGTGTCACACATTTCAGGTCACTAATCATTTTTATGCCTAATATAATCATGTTACTTGCTGCTCACTTCCCCCTGAAAATCTTCGCCATATTTAGAAGAGTTATTATATGGTTTCAGTAAATTATATGCTACAAGTAGAAATGTGTATTCTATGTGTTTGGTGCTAAACCTAGAAATGAATATGTTATACAGACTCAGGAGGAAAACTCCAAGAAAAATAAGTGAAAAGCAATAGAAAGAGCTGAGGACGTGGGAAAGTGTACTGGGAACTGGCATTCAAAGCCTGTTATCTTTATGTCTGGGCAGATATATGTGAAACATAATAAGCCAACCCTGCACGAAATGATGACACGGCCTTTCTAAGGATCTAGTTCGTAAACAATTATTTTGGTGACAAGCCTAGATATATAGTATATAGGACTCGAACAACGAATTATTAGTATTTTCATTAACTAATTTAATCTTTAAGACAGGGCCATTTATCCCTCTCCCTGACCAGGCGCATTATTCGTTTTTTTTAGTACATCCATTTTTTTTTCCATTCAATTATATAAATGATTTTTATGCCTTTTTTTTGGTGATTTCTGTAGCTTTATTTTTGTCATTTTGTATTTTATATCAGTTTGTTTTTATTTTTATACCCAGAAAAATGTAAATAAAAGGGAAAAAATAACCTGTTTTCATTTTGTTTGTTAATAGCACAATGTGCAACTAAAATACTTTTTCAAATTACGTCACCTTCCTTAACAGTCGTTGTAATATATAGGATGTATGGGTTACAGTCAATGAGGGTAGAAGCTGCATTGTGGCGTGTAATGGAAATTTTTCTTTATTTAGTCTTTATTTTTATTTTTTTAATTCTAATTTTATTTTGCATTTGTTTCCTCCACAAAGTCATACAAGACCTTTGGGTTGACAACATTGCATTTCTGTTTTATTGCTCATTTCTCCCGTAACTGGGACCTACATATTAGCCCCAGTTACAGGGAGAATGTAGCCCCCTGAGAGGTAAGACCCAGCAGCTCATGCAGATGCCAGGCCCCCTATAAAACCCTCATCCTGTGTGGTCTCTGCCATTGTCCTGTGAGCTAAGCATAGGGAGAGACGTGGCAATTCTAACAAACTGTACTCCAGAATTTTGAACATCAACACGAATGGACACTGGTGCATTAGACAGCTTGACGGGGGTTAAAACGAGGTCAGGGGATAGTAGAAGTTTTATTGTAGTTGGGGAGAATTGTTAAGGGGCATTCTTTTGGGGGAGTGTTACTTTAATGCATAGGAGATTAGGATATTGTGGATGGTGGCTAGGGATACGTGACCATGGATGCAAACTGTAGGAAAAGGCTTCTCTGGTAGGCCAGAAACATGGAAGTGCAAATAGGCTAGCACATTTACTTACAATGTACAAACATGGTTATCACTGGTGGATTGCAGGGTGGTCACTATTCCTTGATTCGAGGAGTGTTTAATGTGATGGGAAAATTAATCAAGCCAACAAAGGAGGTAATATGGACAATTTCATGTGGCTGGTTTTGTTTGAGCTGTTAGTCTGTTTGTGTCATAGAGTGGAGGTGGAATATTTATCCCTGTATGAAATGCTTTTTCGCTTGGCCTTTATATTGGAATTTTTGGGGGATTTTTGGATTTCTGAGGTGGTGATTTATCCCAGGGTGATGTTCTTTTGGGGCCACAGTCCATTAGGTGCTGCTTACAAAGGTCCAAAACCGATCAGGTGGGAAAGGGGGCCTGGAATGAGTTATATGAATTGTCAGGGTCTCTAGTATGTCTAATTGTTTTTGTCTGTGTGGCTGTACCCCTTGATTCATATAGATGGTACATTTCTCTTTCAGTTTCAGTTTTAGTCCATTGGCTAAGGATTATAGTACTCTTTCTTTTCACGTTGGGGTCTGTGTGTGGATCAGATTAAGAAGGTCGCTGGGAATCTAATCAGTTCTGTCTGTACGTTAGACCTCGGTTGTCATAATTCCTTGTACATTTTGTTGACGAGGATCCTGTGGTGTTGGTGCTTTTTCTGATTACATGTTTTTGTGTGTCTGTGTTTAACTGATGTATATCTTGTTGCTTTTACAGGTCATGGTCTGGTTTTAAATGTTCATTCTTGTCTACTGGGGGTGGTTAGAGTGGATGTGAGAAGGTATGGTTGCCAGTTGAATTTTGCTAGGGATTTGGCTTTAGTGAGATTGACTGGGGTGCGGTACATGATGTGGAGCCATTTGTTGCAGAGATTCAAATTCAGGCGTCTTTGGACGTCTTAGTTACTCATACCGGGGCAAAGATTTAGAAGTGAGGTCCTTATCAAACATGTTACATAGGATTTGTTGTACTTGTGGGCTATGTTTCCAGGTATTTTGCTGGTGTGATTGGATATTGTAGCTCTGTGGGTGTAGAGGAATGCCCGATTGGTGGAGAAGTTGTTCAGAGGAAAGGCATTGTGGTAAGACACAGACTGTTGGAGGACAGATCTGGAGAATTTTTGAAAAGTGATGTTGTCCATTTGAATACCATTGGCCCAGACGTATGGTGTTTTCTTTGCAGGACATTATCGACATTGCCATTTGTGTGTGGAGGGAAGATTGCGGGTGAGGTTTCTCTCACATTCATCTATGGTGGGGGAAGGGTCCTTGGAAGCAACAGATTTGCAGGTAATATACAAAACATTCCATGGAGTAGGAGTATGGTAAGGTAGAAGTAGTTTTTCTAAGAAATGACTTTAATTCCTCCAATCATGAACTTTATAGGGATGCTGCAGATCAGGTGCTGCAGACAATGAAGACAGTGTCAAAATTCTTCCTAGTTAAATACTATAATACTTTGGTACACTCTATTGGTACTGAGGTGCCACTCCTCCAAATGTACAAAAGAAAAAATAAAAGTTAGACCACCACCTCCAAAAATGTGAAAAGGGTTCAGGTGCATGCTACCATAGCTGCTTCTAATTTCCATGTACTAAGTATATGGATATATATATAATACTATAAGTATTTCATTAATGCACTTTACATTTATTCATATTTTCAGTGTTTGCATGTGTTTTTATATATGGCAGTGTGCTGCTACCTGTAGTCTTTGTTTTCTTTTATAAATATTGTTTTTTTGCATTGTACATTTAGGGGAGGGACATTAATTGGCTTTAAATTACAGGAAAAAAACAATTGCAATTTTGCTTGTACCATTTAATAATCTGGGTACCAAACCCATCAATTTTGATTTATAGCAGCACCAGCTGTCCGGCCAGTAGTAGTAGTAGTAGGCCACAGTTCTCCCTGGCTTCCAATCGGCGCTACATTATTATTGAGAAAAAAGAGGATGAGATTGTGGACTGGATGGCTCACTCCTTCTCATCCACAGCAGGATCTCTGAGTCTGAAACTGTGCTTTGGAATCAGGGTCACAGCATTCCTCCTGCTCCTCTTCCTTGCAACCCCAGAAAAGCCATACATCATCTCTGTCTTCACTGGCCCCACCTAGTGAAGCCTTTTTTTAACCCTAAAAGGGGCAACAAAATCCCATATGGTTTGCAAGATACTCAGGATAGTCTTGTGTTGATGACTTGTGTGAGAAGTGTCAGCATCTGGACTGCCATGAGGAGGATGTTCAGGTAGTTGTAGTGGTATTTGTAGCCATGGTGGTGGCAGGAAGAGCAGTGGTAGTGACCCTCAGGGCAAAAACATAACAGGGAATTGACAGGGGGTGAAGGAGCCCACAATGACATATCAAAGTCTAATAAAAGTGGCAGGGAGGGTGAGGACTATGATGATGTTTTTGTGTTGGACAGGACCGGGGAGCCAGATTGGGGTGCTGAGGAGGATGAGGACACATCAGAGGAGAAAGTGGTGGCCACAGTGGCAATAAAGAGTGGAGGCAACAGACAGCCAAAATCTTCAAAAGAACTGACAGGAACAGATCTGCTCCTATTGTGCTCAGCTTGGGAACTAGAGATACACTGGAAAAACATACTATATATAGGGTGCGGTGCAACCAAAAAGGGTTCTTCAACCCTACAAATATTATATAAATTCAGTGCACACTCAAATATAAGTCAAAATTATATATATTTTTCATTTTTCGCCAGGTATTTGTACATGTTTTCCATTGTCTCAGCAAAAAGAATGAAAAAAGGGAAAACATTCATAATTTCAAGAATCGTTTCTCAGCATGATGATGATGACGATGTTTCGGTCATGGTGACCTTTTTCAAGTCTCATCAGTGGGTATATATGAATGGGGAAGTGCCGAGATATGGCCCTGGTCAGAACTGGTCAGCATTCTGAATCAGAACAAGTCTGTCCTCCTTCTTCCTGTCCATAGTGGAGCAGTTCCGCTCCTTCCGTAAAAATTAATTATTCTCTAAAATTTAGTTCTTCTCTATGCCATCAGTAGGACTTTTTATTTTCAAAAAGTTGTTTAGAATTGTCTCATTTTCTAAATGACTGTGGCCTTTCCCCAGCACAATACCCTGTTCCCTGACCCCATGGACTTCTTGGTGGACAGAGGTCAGATTGGAATAGTGGCTGAAACTGGCCCAGTTAGCTCTCTCTTTGCTGTCTTGTTCAGCCTCCAGTGTCCTAGACAGGGTATTCAGTGAGGCAGGTACCGTTGTCACCCACATTTAATTCTGCTGTACAGCATTGGTACTTCTAGCCTGCTGTCTGTAAAAATTCTCAAACACAGATGATACAAATAGAATCAGCTCACCTCCATCCCATAGGTTGGTGCACGAACACAAGGCTTGCTCTTAGTGAATATAAGATGAATAGAAGTCCCTCATATTTTAGCACAAAAATTCACAATGCTTTATTTAGTCTTAAACATGTAGAAAAATAAAATCAACTTCACTCATGCATTTTTGGTGGTAGAATTACCTTCAAAGTGCATCAGTCAGGAGATTTGTACTTATCAAACAGGCTGACCTGTTGCATGTACACTTGGCAGCTGAAGGCATCTGTGTAGGTCCCAAAAATTATGTTTTAATATATGCAAATAAGACTAGGAGTAACAGGGACATCGCTGTTATACCTAGAGGCGGAGCTCTCTCTACAACTGCTGCGTTGTCTGCAGTCTGATTGACATGACCAGGCAGTGAAAATCAAGTCATCAAGCCTGGCCTTATCGATCAAAGAGGAGAGGGTGCTGCAGTTGCACAGATTGCTGAGCGTCTAGGTGTAACAGCCAGGGGCGGTCTTGGCATTTCTGGGGCCCTAAGCGAAGTTATGTCCGGGGGCCCCCACCCCCCAATGACGCGTCACGCCCCTGATGACACACCCTCTGATGACACCCCTCCCAATGGCACGCCCCCCCACACATCAAAGACTGGGACTAGAGCATGCTCGGGTGGAATTTGCGTGCGCTTTTTCAAATCTGCACGCTAATTCATATGCATATTTTAGTATGTACACTAATGTGTATGCATTTTATAAATTAGTACGCATTAGCATACTAATTTATAAAATGAGTACGCATTCGGACAAATGCAGTACGTGACAGCTGGGCGGGTGGTCTTGGACACCAGCACAAGAGTGGAGCGTGGGGGCCCCCTTGGACGTTGGGGGCCCTATGCAAATGCATAGGATGTGTGGTGCCCAAGACCGCCCCTGGTAACAGCAACATTATTATCCCTACACACCTTAACCTTTCCATGTTCACACTGTACTGTTGCTGCTCCCAAATAAAGGGAAGAATTTTTTAAGGTTTGTTCAACTGCAGAACAAGCCATTGTTTCTTTTAACAATTAATGCTTGTCTGTGTATAATTATGGGCAGACATTCACCATTAATGCATCATATTTGGACGCTTTCACAGAACAAACCACTGTTACTTATGACATTAATGTGTTACAAATAGGGGCAGATGTGCCCCATTGATATTTGTACGCTTGGTCACAACAAGTGTGTTTTTTCCCAATAACACTAATAAGGGAAAATTTTGGAAGGTTTCTAATATGAAAAAGCATAACTCATGCAACGACACACCATGCATTTAACTATAGCTATAGTATATATGTTAGTTGCACTATGATGTTATTTGTTTTTGCTGTCATTGCATTAAAGAGCTTAAAGGGGTGGGATGGGGAGAGGAGAGAGAGAGCAAAAATTTGTAAATTTTTTTAAAAAAAAGAGATAACAAAAAGATCAATCAGGCAATCAGAATTACTCCCTGGATCAACGACCCATCTCTAGAAACTATAACCTGTAATATTATTACCCTCCAGAAATACATCCAGGCCTCTCTTGAACTCTTCTAGTGAACTTACCATCACCACCTCCTCAGGCAGAGAGTTCCATAGTCTTACTGCTCTTACCGTAAAGAATCCTCTTCTATGTTTGTGTACAAGCCTTCTTTCCTCCAGACGCAGAGGATGTCCCCTCGTCACAGTCACAGTCCTGGGGATAAATAGTTCATGGGAGAGATCTGTGTACTGACCCCTGATTTATTTATACATGGTTATTAGATCTCCCCTCAGTTGTCGTTTTTCTAAAGTGAATAGCCCTAATTTTGGGTACTGTAGTCCACCCATTCCAGTTATTACTTTAGTTGCCCTCCTCTGAACCCTCTCCAGCTCTGCTATGTCTGCCTTGTTCACAGGAGCCCAGAACTGTACACAGTACTCCATGTGTGTTCTGACTAGTGATTTGTAAAGTGGCAGGACTATGTTCTCATCACGGGCATCCATTCCCCTTTTGACGCAGTCCATTATCTTATTGGCCTTGGCAGCAGCTGTCTGACACTGGTTTCTGCAGCTTAGTTTGCTGTTTACTAAAATTACTAGGTCCTTTTCAATGTCAGAGTTACCCAATGTTTTACCATTTAGTATGTACTGGTGACTTGCATTATTTCTTCCCATATGCATAACCTTACATTTGTCAGTGTTAAACCTCATCTGCCACTTCTCTGCCCAAGCATCTAGTCTATTCACTTCCGTCTGTAGCAGTGTACTGTCCTCTTCTGTGTTAATTACTTTACACAGTTTAGTGTCATCTGAAAAAAATGATATCTTACTGTGCAAGCCTTCTACAAGATCATTGATAAATATATTGAAGAGAATAGAGCCCAATACTGACCCCTGTGGTACCCCACTAGTGAGAGTGACCCAATCTGAGTATGTACCGTTATATATATAATCAGCTGTAAATGTGCTATGAGACCTCAGAGTGTCATATGCCAATTTTCAGGCCAATTGGAACATATTTTATTCATGTAGAATTGATTCAGCCAGGAATGGAAGTTTTTGAAAAATTTGACAAATCGCACAAAATATGAATTTCAAAAAGTCTGCTCATCTCTGAAAGACAGATAAGATCCAATGCAGCTTTAAACCTATTGTTAAAAACAAGACTCAGAGAATGCTTCCTGAGATTGTTGTACACTGGAGGTATATTAGATCTAGTGCAAACAGAAATGTTGTGTGTAACCTATAGAGTTTGTGTAATTTTCCTTCAAAGTTCTGTAAATATACATTCATACCTCCCATCTTTTGAAAAGCAGAAGGAGGGACAATATGTGCTGGTGCACAGCGTGGCACACCAAATTATCTCATACTAGACCACGCCTCTAACTCCACCCAAAACATAACTATACACAACCAATTCCACTCAGACCCCTTAATGCCCCCACATAGAAATTATTCCCCTTTTGTGTCACCACACACAGTAGTTATGCCCACACTGTGCTGCTCGCAGTAGCAATACCTACATTGTGCCACTCATTGTAGTTGTGCCCACATTGGATCCCCTTCATAGTAGTTATGTCCACATGTGTCCCTCACAGTAGTTATGCCCACATGTGACCCCTCAGAGTAGTTATTCCCAGATATGTGCCCCCTTCACTGTAGTTATGACCAGATGTGCCCTCTTCACAGCAGTTATGCCCAGAGGTGCCTACTCACAGTAGTTATGACAGATATTGTCCCCCTTCACAAGAAGAAAAAAAACAGTAAATACCGACCTAGTTCCTCCAATGATTATCACATTTCAACCTACGCTCCCCAGTAGGATGCTGTCACACATCACATTATTGGGCTGCCCAGCTGATTCCTAGGCTTGCACTTTCCTCCCACACAGACCAACAGTGCAATGTGTGACAGCATATTGTAACTCCTGGGGAGTGCCAGCAGCTGAGCCGAACAGTGAAGCAGGGAGCGGACAGTTCCCTACTTCACCATTACAGGCAACTATCTATGTTTCCTATGGATGCAAAGAAATATGAAAGTGGGGCATACGTCAGGAGTTCCGTGACCGCGGGACAGCCACCAAAATCTGGGACTGTCCTGCCGGATCTGGGACGGTTGGTAGGTATGTACTTTTTCTCTCACCAGGCTTGTTGAGTAGGTCGGCTTTTCCTTGAGTGATGTCAGAGCTGTGCTTTGTATTCTGAGCCAATCAGATGCTTTCTCATGCTACTCCGCCTCACTTTTCATAACATGTAGTTCCACATTCACTGAGGGAGAAATGCTGCAGCTGCATCACCTCCACTTCCTGTTTAGTACTACTATTTTACCCTCAACACATTATAGAAGATGGACAGAATTTCTTACCATTTAATGAGAACCTACAGGATGTTATATAAGAATTTTCATAATATTTTGGGGAACAGTTCATCTCACAAGCTAAATCATAGTTTATATGTAGCATAATTTGTCTATAGGTATATGAGGAACTCATTTTAGGCTTGGGAGTTCCAGGCAATGCTGAATCGCCATTAAAGCTTATAGCACATTGCATTTCTCACGTTCACGGCAGCAGACTAGCTTTATGTGTAGATGTTTTACATTAAAGCTGGCATACAAGTCTTTACATAAAGCACAATTTGTTATTAGCCATTTTCCTACTTGCAGATGGTCTGCGCTACACCTTTTTTTCTGGACACTTGGAAAGAGAATATTTTAGAGGGATTGAGGGCCTTGAAAGTTAAGCTTAGGCTTATCCTGTAAGTGGTTGTTCAATATTGGATCACATTTCATCATGCTCTGAAGCTTATTTAAAATCTCTCAGCAACATTGCATCTGCTTATGCATTGCGGGTCTTTTTCAGGTTGAGCTAATGGAAATGCACTTTTAATTTTTGTATAAACCTTTCTAAAGTTCCCTTATCGTATTCAATGAGCTGTTATGGTGATACTTTGTAGATAATATGAGGTTTAGCGAAAATTTGTTTCTAATATTAAAAAAAGAAAAAATCTTAACGGCTATGGTTGAGAACAAAAGGAGCAGGTTTCTTTCCCCAAACAATAATATATAAAAATAAAAGAAGCATTACTCAAGATTAGGAGACCAGTTTTTCACAAGAAAAGTATGTTATGTTTTGGGACACCTTCCCTATATGGTGGTATGCTTACTGTAAAACCAATTTTGGAAGTGACATGCTCCCTTTAAAAAAGTTGTTCACCCTTGGGGATTTTTTCTGCAGACCCCCAGCATGGCCAGATCCGGGGTGGGAATCATGCTTTATCACGATATCCACCAATAGGTTCTTTCTCCATTGCTCCCTGTTGAGTACTACAGGTCTTGGGTATCCCCAAGTCAACATCCGGTATGTCTCATATCACGTGGCCACTGTAGCCAATGACTTGCTGTAAAAGTGATGTGTCACTCATGTCATGTCGCTGCTTCACGTGATGTATGTGTGACATGGCACCGCTGTGACCAGTCATTTCCAGTCAAACTGAATGCTATAGTGGGATACCTGAAGCACCCAAGAGGGTGGGAATCAGGTAAGTATGATTTCCACTGTGGGTACAGCCCCTTTAAGGCCTGACCTACTTAAAAGGGTTCTCCAGGAATTAAGAAAATGAAAATACTTAATAATTACTTTATTATAAATAGATTTCCACCTGAATACCTTTCATTAGTAATTATGGCTTGTTTTGTCTAGAGAGCAATCATCAGGGGGCAAACAAAATGGCTGCCGTCCTATTGGTACACACAAAACCTGTCCTAATCACACAGCAGCACAAGACCTGCCTCATCCCCCCTCTTCTTTACTTGTCAGGGTTTATAGGGGACATTTTCATAAATGACCCCCTAGGATCCTGAATACAGCTGATAAGAATTTCAGCTGAATCCCTGTAGGAATGGAGTTCATGAAGAGATTTGAAGTACAGAGAGGATGGACAGGACAGAAGGATGGTAATGTGGGGCTGTGGTAATGGAGACTGCATACAAGTGATGCTTCACAAACCACACTCACACCCTCCTCTCTGTATTTCATGTCTCCTCATGAACTCCATTCCTACAGAGATTCAGCTAAAGATCTTATCATCTGTATTCAGGATCATAATCCCTGTCAAGCAGAGTAGAGAGGAGGATGAGGAAGCTCTTTATCTCAGTTTTCTGAAGTAACTTGTCCTCCTGTGTGATCAGGATGGTTTTGTGTGTACTAATAGGACAGTAGCTATTTTTTTTTAATTTTCCCTGATGATTGCTTCCTGGACAAAAGAAGCCATTATAACTAGAGATGAGCGAGCACTAAAATGCTCGGGTGCTCGTTATTCGAGTCGAACTTTTCCCGATGCTCGGGTGCTCGTTTCGAGTAACGAACCCCATTGAAGTCAATGAGAGACTCGAGCATTTTTTGCAGGGGACCAAGGCTCTGCCTAGGGAAGGCTGGGTGAAAACCTGGAAACCTCAGAAAATGATGGAAACACCACGGAAATGGACAGGAAACATCAGGGGCAGCATGCATGGATGCCTCTGAGGCTGCTTAATCCCACCATTACCCCAAATTCTCAGGCAACAGCCTGGTGGTTACCCTCATGGCAATTGTGCTCATCCAGACCAAGAAAGGCGATGCAAATACCCATCACATGTTAGGGAAGCACCCAACTAGGTGCAACGAAGGTCCATCACCGCCTGCAGGTGACACCACTGCTCATGCTGGCACTGCAGCTGATATCAAGTTTAGTATCTGTTCTTATCAGTTGCTGTGGCTGCTGGTGGTATAGTGGTGAGCATAGCTACTGCCCAAGCAGTTGACCCAGGTTCGATTCCCGTCTATCGCAGGAGGCAATTAAAAGAAGATCTAAAAAAAAAAGTCAGTAGAGTATCTAATATGTCCCCTACCTGGGTAAATTGTTTGGAGAGAGGGCCTGTAGGTGGGGGGGAAGGAGGTTTCGCTGGAAGAGCCAGAGGAGTGCCCCCTGGGCTAGTGTGTGTGGTGGTGACAACAGCCGGAATGGATTTTGAAAAACTGTCGCATCAACCGGTATGGTATCGATTCTTCTCAGTTTAATACCGTATACGTCCCCTATCTTGGGACCTTATATTTCATGGATTTTTCGACCATGGAAAACGGAAAAAGAGCTTGCTCAGGCCAGGGGAGTGTCTTTCCCACTGCAGCTAAGGGGACGTGTCCATGCTCTGCCTATCACAGGTCAGGAGGGAAATAAAAGAAGAACCAAACAAAAATCTGTATAATCTCTAAGACGTCCCCTATCCGGGTAAATTGTTTGGAGAGAGGGCCTGTAGGTGGGGGGGCAGGCTGGGGGGAAGGAGGTTTCGCTGGAAGAGCCAGAGGAGTGCCCCCTGGGCTAGCGTGTGTGGTGGTGACAACAGCCGGAATGGATTTGGAAAAACTATTGCATCAACCGGTATGGTATCGATTCTTCTCAGTTTAATACCGTATACGTCCCCTATCTTGGGACCTTATATTTCATGGATTTTTCGACCACGGAAAAAAAGCTTGCTCTGGCCAGGGGAGTGTCTTTCCCACTGCAGCTAAGGGGATGTGTCCATGCTCTGCCTATCACAGGTCAGGAGGGAAATAAAAGAAGAACCAAACAAAAATCTGTACAATATCTAAGACGTCCCCTATCCGGGTAAATTGTTTGTAGAGAGGGCCTGTAGGTGGGGGGCAGGCCGGGGGGAAGAAGGTTTCGCTGGAAGAGCCAGAGGAGTGCCCCCTGGGCTAGCGTGTGTGGTGGTGACAACAGCCGGGTGTAGTTAGAATGACGACGCAGGACCCCAACTTAAAAATTTAGCATCAACCGGTACAGTCGTAAATTATGAGATTGATCAAGTGTGGTATGTCTTCTATGTATACTACTCAGTTTAATACCGTATATGGCAGCTATCCGGAAAAATAGTTTGGAGAGAGAGAGAAAGATAGTGTTATGGATATGAAGACTGAAGATGTGAAGCCATTACAAGATGGCGCTGGCTCCGGGACCACTCCTGCTCTTATCTGTAGTTTACATTCTTTAGTAGAACTAGATGCGCAGAAGTGAAACTTTATTTTGCATTACTAACCAATTATATATTCACTAACCCTCAGGAGAGATTTCCCCCCTCCCTGGGGTATATAACCTTTGTAACCCCCCTTAATAAACGAGAACCTCTTTGACCCTACAAGGTGTCAGTGTTGTTTCTTCCATGCATGTTAAATCCTAGGATTACTTTAATTTGGAGCAGAGAAACAAACTTTGTGGCTCCCTTTGTGAGCCATCCTTATCAGTTGGCGTCCCTGGGTGGGCTCGAGAGAATGTAGCTTCGTAGCCGAAGGAACGGACTCCTACGTGTGGTGCACGGTCGCTTGAGGGAGGGGTACTGCAGACCCACAGATCAGGTGAGAAAATCTGTCATCTTACCTACCTCTTGTCGAGCCTGCACTGCATTGTGGTAGTCATTTCTGCTATATAGAAGTTACCAGCAGCAGCTTCGGCTAAAGTTGAAATCTCGAGCGCAAAGAACCCAAAACAAGAGTTTGTTTCTACTGTGGTTTGTGTTTCATGTGGTTTGTGTACTGAAAGGGGAGAGGAACACTGAGAGTGAGAAACTGACCAAGGATCGGACAGGGGGATCGCATAATCTCTGTGTACGCTTCTCGAGAGAGAGTGTGGGACAGAGGGAGCGATCCACTCGTAGGGAGGTGTTTTTTATCCCGTGCTAGGTAGTCACGGGGTGGTATCCTGACCGGGTCGTCCGGAGTAATTGATTTTTCTTCTGGATATGACGTGACCGGTCAGACGGGTTTCCTGCGCTTGGGTCCTCTGGATCTTTATCTGGAAGAGACGTGACCAAGCCAGAAGTGATTTGCTGCATTAGTAGTGTACTGTGAAGTACAGGGCAGTGTAATCAATCAGCCTCATAGTTAGTTGCCGTCCGTGGTGGTCTGCTGAAAAGTCTGCTTGAGACTATCCCCTCCCCTTGTCAGGCGTGTCTTGTCTGCCAATTCCGTTCTGAGAAGTTGAAACATGGGTGGCAATGCACATTCACTATTACCCGGAGAACGGACGGCTATGCAAGTGGTGGCAGATGAGGAAGGGAAGATAAATATAAAGAACTGCAAAAAGTTAATGGAAATAGCAGCCTGTCACAAAGGAGGGAGGTTAGACTCTGATTTATGGAAGCAGGCGCTGAAGGATAAGAAAGGAATGTTAAAAGATAACGGACTGTTGAATGCTGCTCAAGCGTGGTATAATACCTCATGCCGCTGGAAGGCTGAGGGGGGGGCAGAAAGGCTGGATGAAAGAGTTAATCGGTCCATGTACTCAAAAAAAGAAGGGCGGCCACCGCCCTATAATGGCGCCGATCCCGGTGGATGGACATGTGCACATTGTGGTCAGCAAAACCCTGATCTCAGGGAGATGTGTCTTGCGTGTGGTGCCTCACGCCCCCACCTGGGGAAAAGTGACAGAGGGCCAACGTCATTGACTCCTAAGACAGCCCCCACTTTGCCTCCAGCACCGCCTCCAGCACCACCTACAGCACATGTCACCACATGTCCCACCCTGCCTCCAGCACCACCTCCAGCACACGTCATCATGAGTCCCACACCACCTCCAGCACCACCTCCAGTACACGTCACTGCGTGTCCCATCCTGCCTCCAGTACCACCCCCAGTGCAGCCTCCGACAGCAAGCACTATGAGTCCTACTCAGGCCCCAAGCACACAGGGGGAGGAGCCTCTCATTCAGTTTGAGGAGGAGGATGACCAGGCCCCGAAACTAGTGCCTATGCCAGCAGTGACTCCGTTATACCCTGTGTTAAACACTGATGGCTCTTATTACGTACCTGTCCCAGCGACTGCACCCCCTCCGTCAGAAGATACTGGTCTGGTCCCTTTGTTTATGGCAGGGGGTAGGAATAAAGCAAACAAGCCCCCCAGAGACAGGAGGCGAGGAAGGTGACGATCAACCTGTTGATCCAGACTCAGGAGGGGCAAGGGGGGGAGAGAGGAGTGGCGAAGAGGAGAGAGAGCGCAGGGAACAAGCAGATGCCGCCCTCCAGAAAATGGGCGAGCAATTGCATGAAGTTCAGAGACAGCTACGTCAGGTCCGAGAGACCCAACAGGCCCAGCACCCGTGCAAGCACCCCCTGTCCTCCCCCCTTTGGGGGTGGAGGAGCGCAGAAAGTATGTGACCTTCTCACCCAATCAGGCCACTACTCTTGTCAACTCCCTCCCTGACCCAGAAACTCAGCCCATGCCCTTTTACAGAAAGATGGAACAAATCCGGAAAACACACTCTGCTACCTGGAGAGATTTAGCAGGGTTGACTAACATAAAAGCAGGGGATTCTTTTTGGCCGCTCATGGATAGAGCTATACGACCCCCTGCATATGGGTCCGAAGAGTGGCAGCAACAATATGATTCTGGTGAAGAGTTCTGCAGGAGATTGGGGAGTGGGCCCGCCAGAGGCTAGCCAGTCAGTCTGTTCAGTTTCAGGATCTTAAGCAGGATAAACCAGAATCTGTGGAAAAATTTGCCCTGAGGATGGAACAAACATTCAAAGATCTGGGACTCACTAAACAAGATCCTGTGCAAAGTAGCATGTTGTCTAGTGCATTTACTGATGGGCTGAAACCCAGTATACAGAAGGCCTTAAAGATGGCCCGTCCAGAGTACCGTTCCTTGACTATTGAAGTCCTTACACTGGTAGCAAAAGGCATTGAGGCTGCAACAGGGACACAGAAGGCAGCTCTCATGGTCATGACAGGAGAGGGGGGGGCAACAAGTCCCATCCTACTTATAAGTGTTATGGCTGCGGCAAAATAGGCCATTTCAAGAAGAATTGCCGCAGCAGGCACTTGTGGCAACACCAGAATCGCACAAACAGGTCCTCACCCCTCACCAAAC